>JAYJMB010052145.1:0-28819 GCA_036873735.1 Pouteria campechiana
GTGGCAAGAGACTTAACAATATCTTCTAAAGACATACTAGAGTTAGAAGTTTGTCTTTGTGATTGTCTAGGTGGGAATGGTTGCTGATACTGCTAAAAATTTGGGCAATTTTAAGAAAAAGGTTGATTTAGTTGTGGATTCCCATAGCTGCAATTGGGATGATCCTTGCATCCTGAGTTGTATATGTTTGAATAGGGATCATACTTTCTCTGTGGTTGTTCATAAAAACCACCTATTGCATTCACTTACTCAATGGGTTCTTCTTGAAGAGTTGAACATGTATCAGTTGGAAATCCAACTATTGAACAAATTCTACAAGCTTTTGCTGTCTGCATATTTCCTCCAAGCAATTGATAAATAAGAGAAGTTAGATCTGTAATTAATTATTCAAGGGAGGAAACACTTACCTTATTAATAGGCTTGGATAGAGAATCAAGCCTATTGCCAAATTATTGTGAGTTGGCTGCCATGTTTGTAATCATGTTCCTTGCAGCTTCAGGAGTTTTATCCACCAAAGCTCTTCTACTAGCTGCATTAATCATGCTCCTTTCGGTGGGTAGCAGTCCCTCATAAAAATACTAGATGAGTGGCTGCTCACTAATCTGATGATGGGGGCAATGTGCACAAAATTTTTTGAAAAGCTCCCAATATTCATATAGGGATTCTCCATTATGTTGTTTTACACCACAAATTTCCTTCCTAATGTTGGTCGCCCTTGAATCTGGAAAATATTTCTCCAAAAATAATTTCTTCATCTCATTCCATATTGTGATGCTCTCAGATAGTAGATAGTAAAGCCAATCCTTAGCCAAATCCTTCAAATAGAATAGAAAGGCTCTCAGTTTTATCTGCTCTTCAATCACCCATATTGGTTTCATACTCGTACACACCATGTGAAACTCCTTTACATGCTTATGAGGATCTTCACCTGCAAGACCATGGAAAGTGGGCAAGAGATGAATTAGTCAAGATTTTAATTCTAAATTAACAGTAGCATCTAAAGTAGGAAACATTATGTATAAGGTTGTAGATCCAAATTAGGTGTGACAAGCTCTTTCCAAGTTTGAGTTTCAGCTATGATTTTTTCCTTTTCAGAATTCCTCTGAACTTCATTCTTTAATCTGCACAAAGTTCTCTCAATTTCTAGCTTGTACTGCAAATCACCTTGGTTAGAAGATTATGTAAAAGTATAAATAATTAAAGAGAATCTAATGAATCCTAGAAAAATTAAAACAAAAATAAATAAAAAAAAATTACAAAAGCACAAAAATCAACTAGAATGCCTCCCCGGCAACGGCGCCAAAAATTTGGTGTGTTGTCTTAGGCAACCAAATTTAGAACCTTACTCCAATTAAATGACCTATAGTAGTAGTGTGAATAAGGTTCGATCCCATGAGAAATATCTAGCTTAGTTTTATACAATGTGAACAAGAAAGGAGAGTTTTGAATGTTATGAAGAAAGTGTTATAAAAGAAATTTATCAGAAAACAAAATCTTGGTTCAAGTCAACATCCACCATCAAAATCTCGTAACTAATCATTGATGCAATTATAAATCAATTCATACTCTAAATATTCACTATTGGAATTATTTTTCCTATCATCTCTCATTCAACATAGTTAATTAGAAAACAACATTCTAATTAACCCTAACCACTAAACAACTCTAGACCAGCGCTAAAGGTTTAATCTAATAGTAACCTTAAAATTTGTAGAGATTACTGAAGCTGAACAACAAAAATACCAGTGGTTGCATTTAATTTAGTCAAATATTTTTTCTAAGATTTAATAATTGCAACAACTACAAATTATTAAACCCTCATTGCTTCACAAATTAGAGAGTTCAAAACATTAGGAATTTGATATCTAATCTAGCAATAGATTGCAATGAATAATAATCTAGTAGATCTCCTAGCAATTAAATATGACAATCATAATCATGAATCAAAGAAGAACATTAAATACTCTTTGTATAAATTAAACAATTAAAACATATTAGATCTCACAGTATACTGATTTTGAGGCTTCTGTTTTCTTAGATCAAGAATAAAAGTTTAACCACATAAGGCTATGAAATCATAAAGAAAATAAAATAAAAGAGAGAAAAGAGAAAGTTCTCTATCGAGAGGCACCAAGAAGTCCTCTTCAAACCCTACCCAAAGAACTTTCAAGTACTAGGAAGCAAAAACTACCTAAAAACTTCCAAAAATAGCTTAAAAATAGAAAACTTGCATAACTGAAATGCAATTCGAAAGATGGTGGGTGTATGCTAGCACTACCAGCATCACTTTGCTAGACAGGTGGGGCAGGTTGAGTGAAATGGGTGCTGACAGATCCAATTTGCTATTCGTCAGATATATATTCTCTGTTTTGACCATAACTTCCTCATTTCAACTTGGAATGTTATAATTCTTCTTGAATTGTCATATACCTTCAAGATCTACAACTTTTATGTTAGTCACATTTTCTAAATCATCATTTAAATGTAGAAAAAGTGGTACACAAGTGATACTATGTGTAATCTTTAGATCCTTTTTGACATATTTTGATACTTTCTTTGCTCAATTGTCCTTGATGTAGTCTTTATATCTTAGAACTCTAAACACGAAAGTTGTATAAAAAAATTTTTTGTTTCCATATCATCTTTAATCATCTCAATCAAAGGTCCAATGAGAGATTTATGCTCAAAATACGGAGTGATGCTGAAATTGTCCAAAATCCTTCAATTGACTTCTTTTATACTTAACCACTCCAATTGTCTCCTAAATCAAAAAATAAGAATAATGAGTATATTTAGGAATCTTATAAGTATAAAATTGTTAGTATTAAGGGAATAAAATTTGACATTTTGCATTCTCATCATTGATCCACATTCTAACACATACAACTCAGGATGGAGGGATCATCCCAATTTCAGCTATGGGAATCTACAAGTACCCATGATTCAAAATCTCCTGAATTTTCAGCCGTACAAATAACCATACCAACCTAGACCACAACAGGGACAAACTTCTAACTCTAGTATGCCTTTGGAAGATATTGTTAAGTCCCTTGCCTCTAACACTTTGCAATTTGAACAGAAGACGAAAGCTAGCATTCAGAGTTTGGAGAATCAGATGAGTCAGATGACAATAACAATCAATCGGCTGGAGAACAAAATTTAGGGAAATTGCCTTCTCAAATGGTGGTGAACTCAAGAGAAAATGGGAGTGTAATTATTTTGAAAAGCAATAAAGAGGTTGAAATTCTAGAAAAGATGACTCCTACACTAATGGAGAAAGCAAAGGAGAAAGATGTTATTACAGATTACTAAGGATGATGAAGTAACTCAATGTAAGTTTCCACCTTTTTCTGAAAATGTACCACCGTTTGCGTAGGATTTAGAGAATCTCAAAAAATATCAAGACCTATTTGAGACTTTTCGTAAATGTGAGGTAAACATTCCACTTTTTGATACCATTAAACAAGTACCTCGTTATGCTAAATTTCTAAAAGAATTATGTACAATAAAGAGAGAACAGAAACTTCAAAGATATGAGAAGGTGAGAATATAGGAGAATGTTTCTACAATCATTCAAAGAAAACTCCCCAGAAAGTACAAAGATCCAGGTATGTTTACTATTCTTTGCATAATAGGTAACATTAGACTTGAAAAGACCATGTTAGATTTAGGAATTTTTATTAATTTTATGCCATATTCTTTGTATGCTTCTTTAAAACTTGGATCTTTAAATAAGATTAGTGTTATGATTCAATTGGCTGATAGATCCAATGTCTATTCTAAAGGTATAGTTGAGGATGTTCTTGTGCAAATCAATGATTTAATCTTTCATGCTAATTTTTATGTGCTAGATATAGAGAATTATAATCAAACTACTCCTATTCTATTAGGAAGACTTTTCCTAAAGACATCCAAAACTAAGATAAATGTTCACAGTGGCACACTTATCATGGAATTTGATGATGAAATTGTTAAGTTTAACATTTATGATGTCATGAAGTATCCTGATGATGATAACTCTACTTATTTTATTGATGTGATTGATTCTTGTGCATAGGAAGTTTTTAAAATTGATGGCAAAGAGAAATTGGAAGTTGCTATTAGTGAGAATCTTGAGAAGGAGAATGAGGATTTACCATGGACTGAGCAACTGTAGGAAACTATTGCAGCATTAGATGACTTTCCAAAGTCACCAAAAATGATGATAACTCTACTTATTTTATTGATGTGATTGATTCTTGTGCATAGGAAGTTTTTAAAATTGATGGCAAAGAGAAATTGGAAGTTGCTATTAGTGAGAATCTTGAGAAGGAGAATGAGGATTTACCATGGACTGAGCAACTGTAGGAAACTGTTGCAACATTAGATGACTTTCCAAAGTCACCAAAACTAGGTAATGTTCCTCATATTGAATTGTCAATTTCTGATAAGAGAATTTTACCCCCTGTTTTGCGGGCTCCTATTCTAGATTTGAAGCCTCTGTCTAGCCGGTCATCTCAAGTATGTGTTCCTTTGAGAGGGAGAGACATTACTAGTGATTATCTTAAGTAAACTCAGTACATCACAAAAACAGAAGCTTATGGAAGTCCTTAAGAAGCATAAGATGGCTATTATTTGGACAATTGTAGATATCAAGGGAATCAGTCCATCTACATGCATGCATCAAATTCTATTCAAAGAGGGAGCGAAACCTTCTCATCAATGATGGATGTAGTGAAAAGGAAATCATCAAACTTCTTGAAGTTGGAGTAATTTATCATATTCCTGATAGCAATTGGGTTAGTCCAATTCAAGTGGTTCCTAAAAAGACTGGAATCACTATGGTGAAAAATCAGAATGATAAGTTGGTTCTCACTCGTGTTAAGAATGGGTAGCGAGTTTATATAGGTTATAGAAAATTGAATATTATAACTCGCAATGATCACTTTACTTTGCCTTTTATTAATCAAATGCTTGAGAGGTTAGTCAGCTATTCTTGATATTGTTCCCTTGATGGTTATTCAGGTTATTTTCATATTGTAATTGCTCTAGAAGATCAAGAGAAAATGACTTTCACATGCCCATTCGGAAATTTTGCATATTGCCAGATGCCCTTTGGCCTTTGCAAATGCCTTAGTACTTTCCAGAGGTGTATGGTTAGCATCTTTTCAAATTATATTGAGCATATTATAGAAGTCTTTATAGACGATTTTACAGTTCATAGAGACTCCTTTGATAATTGCTTGCATAACCTTACACTTGTTCTTTAAAGATGCATAGTAACTGACCTTGTGCTAAATTCAAAAAAATATCATTTCATGGTTGAACATGGTATCGTTTTGTGTCATATTATCTCATCTGGTGGAATTGAGGTAGATAAATCTAAAGTTGATATCATTCAGTCTTTACCTTATCCCACTAGTGTGCAGGAAGTTTGTTCTTTTCTTGGACATGCAGGTTTCTATCAAAAATTCATCAAGGACTTCTCCAAAATAGCATTGTCCCAATGCAAGTTATTGCAAAAGGATATGACTTTTGAATTTGATGAAAGGTGCAAAGAGTCGTTTGATAAGCTGAAGGAACGATTGGCTTCAACCCTAGTTATCCAACTTCCTGATTAGAGTGTTCCTTTTAAGATAATGTGTTATGCAAGTGATTATGCAGTAGGTGCTATTTTGGGTTAGAGAATTGAAAAAGCATTTCATGCCATCTATTATGCTCCAAGGACATTGAATGATGCTTGGAGAAATTACTCCACTACTGAGAAAGAACTTTTAGCTGTTGTCTTTGCTTTAGAAAAATTGTGATCTTATCTACTTGGTACTAAAGTCATTATTTATTTTGATCATGCAGCTCTTCGTTATTTGACGATAAAGAAGGAAGCAAAGACAAGGTTGATCTACTTTTCTTGAGTGAATTTGACTTGGAGATCAAGAACAAGAGGGACAGAAAATTGGGTTGCAGATCATTTGAGTTGGTTAGTACATGTGGAGGATGAACTTTATCTACAAGAAATGTTTTCTGATGAGCAATTATTCTCTGCGAGTGAGAAATTGCCTTGCTATGCCAATATGGTAAACTATTTGGTCACTAACATATTACCTCCTCGTTTGTCTAAAGCTCATAGAAACATGTTCAAGAGTGATCCAAGATATTATGTGTGGGATGACCCATATATGTGGAAGCATTGTGTAGATCAGGTAATAAGAAGTTGTATTCCTAAGAGTGAGTTTTTGTCTATACTTACCTTTTATCATTCTTATGCTTGTAGAGGTAACTTTTAAGCTAAGAGAATGGTAAGAAAAGTGTTAGAGTGTGGTTTTTATTGACCATCTTTGTTTTAAGATTTATACTCTTTCTGCAAGTTGTGTGATCATTGTCAAAGGATAGGTAATATTTTCTAAAGGAATGAGATGCAATAAACCCTCATACTAGTCTGTGAAATTTTTGACGTTTGGGGCATTGGTTTCATGGGACTGTTTCCTGTTTCTTTTGGTTTTGTTTATATATTACTTACTATTGATTATTTTTCGAAATGGGTAGAAGCCAAAGCTGCCAAGATTGATGACTCTAAGGCTATTATGAATTTTATTAAGGTTAACATATTCTCCAGGTTTGGAATTTCAAGAGCTTTGATAAGTGATCAAGACACCCAGTTTTGCAGTCAAACGTTGAAGCTTTATTACAAAAATATCATGTGATCCATAAGGTGTCAACTGCCTATCATCCGCAAACCAGTGGACAAGCTAAAGTATCAAATCAAGAGATCAAGTCCATTCTTAAAATATCATGTAATCCATAAGGTGTCAACTGCCTATCATCCTCAAACCAGTGGACAAGCTAAAATATCAAATCGAGAGATCAAGTCCATTCTTAAAAAGACAATTAACCCTAATAGAAAAGATTGAAGTTTGCATTTGAATGATGCTTTGTGGTGGTACAGGACTGCATACAAGACACCCATTGGTATGTGGTGTGCTATCGTAGGCAACTAAATTTAGAACCTCGCTCTAATTTCAAATTTCTATAGTAGTATGAGTAAGGGTCTATTCCATGAGGAGTATTTAGCTTAGTTTTACACAATGTGACAAGAAAGGAGGATTTTGAATATAATGAAGAAAGTGCTATAAAAGAAACCTATTAGAGAAGAAAACTTTATTTCAAGTTAACATCCACCATCAGAATCTCATAACTGATCATTGATGCAATTATAAATCAATCCATACTTTAAATATTTATACCATTGAAATTATTTTTCCTCTCTCCTTCAACATAGTTAATTAGAAACTAGTGTTTTAATTAACCCTAACCACTAAACAACCCAAGACCAGCGCTAAAGGTTTAATCTAATAGTAGCATTAAGATTTATAGAGATTGGTGACGCTAAATAATACAAGAACCAGCGGTTGCATTTAATTTAGTTAAATATTCTTCCTAAGATTTGATAATTGCAATAACAGCAAATTATTGAACCCTAGTTGCTTCTTAAATTAGAGGGATTAAAAAATTACGATTTTGATATCTAATCTAGCAATAGATTACAATGAATAATAACTAGTAGGCCTCCTAGCAATAAGCATGACAATCATAATCATGAACGAAGAAGAACATTCAATATTCAAAATATAAATTGAAGAATTAAATCAAATTAGATCTCACAGTATATTGATTCTGAGGATTCTGTCTCCTTAAACCAAGAATAAAAGTTTAGCTATGCAAGGCCATGAATTTACAAAGAAAATAAAATAGAAAAGAGAGATGGAGAAGATTCTCTATCAAAAGCCGCCAAAAAGTCCTCCTCAAATCCTAGCAAAAGGAATCCTCAAAAATCCTAAGAAATTGTTATTTATACAAAGTCAAAAATACACAAAATATGCAATTTCCATAAGTTTCAAAAAGTGGGAATGAAGTCGAGTGTCGCCGGTGCAGAATGATGGTGTGAAGCGATGTTGGCTCTGGCAGTGCTAGATGGGTGTCAGTAGCGCCAATCTGCTACCTTCGGTGCTTTGCTCCTTATTGCTTCTCCTTTGCACTTCATCGTGACTTTGGCATTCTTCCTAATTTTCCCCTAATCTTTGTCTCTAAAAAATTCAAACATGAAAGTTGTAGAAATTTTTCTTTTGTTTCCAGAACATGTTTAATAATCTCAATCAGTGGTCAAATGAGAGAGTTATGCCTAAAATACGGAGTGATGCTGAAATTGTCTAAAATCCTTCAATTGACTTCTTTTTGCACTTAGCCACTCCAATTGTCTCCTAAATCAAAATATAAGAATAATGAGTGCATATAGGAGTCAAATAATTATAAAATATTAAGTATTAATGGAATAAAATATGATATTTTATATTCTCATCAAATTTCCCTACACTTAAGACTTTTGCTCATCCTTAGACAAAACTCAAATTCATTCTCCCCAAAAGATTATCAAGGTTGCAATTATCATAAATAAAGAATAACCAAAACTCTTCAAAACTCATAATATAACATGAATAAATCACTCTCACACAACTTACAATCATTCAGTAAGCATTTTCTCTTGAAGATGGATGAAACTAAATAAGTAGAATGCTCACAGAAATAAACACTTTACTCTCATGTGTTTGAAGGGTATATATTCCCCTCAAATTCATTTCAATGAAAATGATCTACCATAAGCTTGCATACTTTCTCATTCTCCATCACTGGGATCACATGCATATCATGAATCATAAGAACTTTTCATGAGTTGTGATGGGGTTTAAGATAAAGGTGAAAGATATTTGGAGATGTAGCTCAAAGGCCATTGAAACTAGTGAAGTATAAATAAATCAACTCATGCTCAAATAAATAAGATATGTAAAATCATTTATTTTCTTCAACATCTATCACCTTTGAATACATGATGGATAAACAAACCCCTTCCCTTAGAATTTTGATATTCACGTTTTCTTTCACTCAATTGTGAGAACAACAATCTGTTCCATTTCATCAATCATAATTATACTACAAATTTTGACACCCCCACACTTTATTTCTTTGTACACATGCATAGCACAATGATAACCCATGCTCCATAGATCTATGGCTTGGGTAAAGATATTATTTTTCTGGGCTTCAAGCTTGTAACATAGGTTCACAATAAAAAATCGATAAAGCTCAAAGGGGCTCAATAAGAGGAAAAATTAATCATAAGGTAGCTTATTTGGCTCTTGTAACTTAAAACAAAGAAGGCCTTAATCATGTTCATGCATGCATGTATCAATGTGATCTCAAAGAGAATCAAGGCAAGTTTAAGAGAAATAAATCCATGGAACAACATCTCTTACAAAGAAAAAGAATGAGATTGATGTGAATGTGTCAGTTTAAAAGCTCAAAATCTCACCAGCTTTTGTTTACAAAATTTAGTCATCACCACGCTCAAGGAAAATAACTAAACTAAGTAATTGCAAATTGGAAGATTACTTAATCAATCATGTTATAAAATTTTCAAGCTTTGTTGAATCCTGCTCATGACATCCTCAATCACAAATCATCGAAAACCACCAAAACAAAAGTTAAAACTAACTCTCTCAATTTTTTTTTTCAAAAATAAAAGCAGAAATAAAAATATAAAATATAAAATATAAAATATAACCTAAACCTAAACTTAAAGCCCCTCCCCCACACTTAAAACTGACATTTGGCTTAACCAAAGAGGGGAGGGGTGAAATGGGTATATAAAAATTCATTGCTTAACCCATTGTAGACCATTTTCCTCTTTTTATGATTGTGTGTGGTGCATTATCGGATTAATAATGAAAACAGTAAAGTGCAAGCAAGCAAAAACACAAACAGACAACATAATTTTTATAGTGGTTCAGGAACCCCATCCCTACATCCACTCTTCCAAGAGCACATACTCATTATGCCTTAGGTTCCACTATACCCCGTACATTGGAAATATAATAGTGTCCTTGACACTCTTCTAGATTATAGCTCTAGCGAGCATGAACAGGTGTCCCTAATACTTTTCTAGATTTCAGCTCCAGGGGGCGAAAAGAAGTGTCCCTGATGTTTTTCTAGATTCTAGCTCTAGAGGGCATAAATCAGGTTTCATGAGCTCATTAGAAAGTCTACCTTTATAGGTATTTTGTGTATATGAATATGCATCTGACTAGGCTGATAAGTACATCCAGTTTAAGTACAAATAAAATGACAACACATTAAACACATAATAGTAATTTCGAGCTCCCTTGATGTTGTATTAATATGGAGTTGAAGCTCTTTGATCTTAGCAGCTCTTGGAGTGAAAACACTTAGACAACTTGAATGAGTTTCTTGTTAATAGATTCGCCTTTGTCACTTAGAACCCTCAAGCTATTTGATGATCTTTGGGAAGACTTGGTCTTTGAGTAACTCTTTGTAGCACACAAGATCTCCCTTAGATAAATGGAAGAAGTAGGCCTTGAATGGATAACAAAATGAAGTTCTTGAATGATATTTGAAGGTTTAGCTTTTGGCCTAGGGATGCAAAGGTTTGTGGAAGGTTTTAAGCTCAATCCCCTTTCTTCTTCAACCTTGAATCGTCCCTTAGCTTCTCCTTAAATAGAACTTCAAAAATATGATCGTTGGAAGGAGATGGGTTCCATTGAATGCAAAGAACAGAGGTATATGAGCAGTATTAATGTAGAAGAATGTTTAAGGTTTTCTCCCATTGAAATGCATTATCTTCTAATTGGCTCTTAATTCTCTTGGAAAGTCTGCAACCTCATTCTAGACATAAAAGGAGATGATTGCACCAAATTGGAAAGCATTTTGTATGGCATTATTTCTGACACCTTTGAAAATAGTGAATTTTAATGTAGTGCCGTTACTGTAGCACGAGTACTATAGTACAATTACTATGGCAAGTCCCTGTAGCTCCACTTCGTCTAGATCATTGTAGCACCACACCGCTTTGTCTGTTATTTCATCTGCTGATGAAACCTCATATTTTCCACTGTAGCAGAGCTACTGTAGTAGATTACTATAGCAAATCACTGTAGCACTTCATTTGTTGCTTCTGCTTTGTGTGTTGGTTACTGTAGCAAATTACTTGGCAATTTGCCTGTTGCTTTGTCTGATACTTCTACTTCTGCTTTGTCTGCTACTTCAAACTTTGTCTATTGCTTCAACTTCATCTTTTACTTTGTCTTCCACTTTGTCTTAGACAAACTCTGTCTTCATTTTCTACTTCGTATGTCACTGTAGTAGTATTGTAGCAAAATTACTTTAGTAGCAAATCTTCATTTGAAAATTTTTGTACTTTTGCCACATTGTTAGCTTAACATTTTTTATCATATTTTCTATTATAAATTACAATATAATTATCCATATATAATTTACAAAAGTTGTAAAGCATGGATATATACTTTAAATTATGATTTTATATTTATGAATTCATTTAAGCTCTCATTCTTTTTCATTCAAGAAGATATCCCTTTAAAGCATTTTTAACATATGATTCAAGGCATGATAAATAAGGTCAAAAATAATATGGATCAATATGATTTACCTTCTAGACTTGTATTAAGATGTATATGTTATCATAAATGATATTCCAGTATAGCACGCATATTTCAAGCATATCTTTTGACATTTCAAGCTTTCTATACTAGAAATATCATTAGCATAAATCAACTCTTAAGATAAGTTTTATTGTCATCAAAATTATATGATAATCGCAATAAGGAAAAGTGGGACCAGGATGACTGGATTTACCTTAGCTCTCTCAATTACCTGTGTGAAGCTTAGGAACTGTGGGAGAAGGGTGACAAGATTTAGCATGGCTCACTCAATTGCCTATGAATAACTTAGAAAGAGTGAGACTAAGATGACTCAATTGAGCTCTACTCTATAAATTTCCCATGAGAAGATTAGGAAAAGTGGGACCGAGATGACATGATTTAGCTCGACCCTCTTAGTTTTCCATGAGAAAGTTAGGAAACGTAGGATCAGGATGACAGGATTTAACTCAGCTCTCTTATTTGCCCATGAGAACCTAGAAAGATTAGGACAAGGATGACTGGGTTTATCTCGGCACTCTTATTTTTCCATGAGAAGCTTTGGAAGATTGGGACTAGGATGACTGAATTAGCTCGAATCTCACAATTGCTTAGAAAAGCACAGGAAGTGTGGGACCAGGATGACTGGATTTAGCTCAACTCTTTAATTTACCTACGATAAGCTTAAGAAGAGTGAGACTAGGATGATTGTATTTAGCTTAGTTCTCTAATTGGCCCATGAGAAGCTTAAGAAGAGTAGGACTAGGATAACTTGATTTAGCTTAGTTCTCTTAATTGTTGCCTATGAGAAGCTTAGAAAGGGTTGGCCTAGGATGATTAGATTTAAGTTAGCACTCTTCATTTTCCATGGGAATCTTAGGAAGAGTGGGATCAAGTTGACTAGGCTTAGCTCGGCTCTCTCAAATGCCAGTGAAAAGCTATGTAAGAGTGCGACCAGGATAACTGGATTTAGTTTAGCTCTCTAAATTGCCCATGAGAAGCTTAGGAAGAGTTGGACTAGGATAACAAGATTTAGCTCGACTCTCTTAATTGCCCATGAGAACCTTAGGAAGAGTAGGACTAGGATGACTAGATTTAGCTAAACTCTCTCAATTGCCGTAGAGAAAGAAGCTTAGGAAGTTTGGGCCTAAGATGACTAGATTTAGTTCGACTCTCTTAAATCCACATGAGAAGCTTGGGAACAGTTGGATAAGAACGACTGAATTTAGCTTGACTTTCTTAATTGCCCCTGTAAAGTTTTCGAAGAGTGGGACAAGGATAACTGTATTTGGCTTGACACTCTTAGTCCCCATGAGAAGCTTAGGAAGAGTAGGATTTGGATAACTTCATTTAGCTCAGTTCTCTTAGTTGCCCATGAGAAGCTTAGAAAGGGTTAGACTAGAATGACTAGATTTAAGTTAGCTCTCTTTGTTTTTTTGAGAATCTTAGGAAAAGTGGGACCAGGTTGATAGAATTTAGCTCGGCTCTCTCAAATGCCCATGAGAAGATATGTAAGAGCGGGACCAAGATGACTGGATTTAGCTCGGCCCATGAGAAGTTTAGTAAGAGTTGGACTAGGATGACAAGATTTAGCTCGACTCTCTCAATTACCTATAAGAAGCTTAAGAAGAGTAGGACTAGGATGACTAGATTCAGCTCTCTCAATTGCCCATGAGAAGCTTAGGAAATTTGAGCCTAAGATGACTAGATTTAGCTCGGCTCTCTTAAATCTCCATGAGAAGCTTGGGAATAGTTGGACCGGGATGATTGGATTTAGCTTGACTTTCTCAATAGCCCCTGAAAAAGTTTTGGAAGTTTGGGACAAGGATAATTGCATTTGGCTCAGCACTCTCAGTTCCTATGAGAAGCTTAGGAAGAATGGGACTAGGATGATTGGATTTAGCTTAGTTTTCTAATTAGCCCATGAGAATCTTAGAAAGTGTAGGACTAGGACAACTTGATTTAGCTCAGTTCTCTTAGTTTGCCATGAGAAGCTTAGAAAGGGTTGGACCAGGATGACTAAATTTAGGTCAGCTCACTTCATTTTCCATGAGAATCTTAGGAAGAGTTGGACCAGGATGACTGGATTTAGCTCATCTCTCTCAAATGCCATGAGAAGCTTGATAAGAGCGGGATCAGGATGACTGAATTTAGCTCGGCTCTCTGAATTGCCCATTAGAAGCTTAGGAAGAGTTGGACAAGGATGAAAAGATTTAGCTCAACTTTCTCAATTGCCTATAAAAAGCTTCGGAAGAGTAGGACTAGGATGTGAGAAACTTAGGAAGTTTTGGCCTAAGATGACTAGATTTAGCTCAGCTCTCTTAAATCCCCATGAGAAGCTTGGGAACAGTTGGACCAGGATGACAGGATTTAGCTTGACTCTCTCAATTGACCCTGTAAAGTTTTGGAAGTGTGGGATAAGGATAACTGCATTTGGATTGGCACTCTTAGTTCCCATGAGATGATTAGGAAGAGTGGGATTAGGATGATTGAATTTAGCTCAGTTTTCTAATTAGCCCACTAGAAGCTTCGAAAGGGTTGGACCTGGATAACTAGATTTAGGTTAGCTATCTTCATTCCACGAGAATCTTAGGAAGAGTGGGACAAGAATGACTTGATTTAGCTCAGCTCTCTCAACTGCACATAAGAAGCTTTGTAAGAATGGGATCAGGATGACTAAATTTAGTTTAGTTTTTTGAATTGCCCATGAGAAGCTTAAGAAGAGTAGGAGTTGGATGACTAGATTTAGCTCAATTCTCTAATTTACCCATAAGAAGCTTAGGAATAGTAGTACTAAGATGTCTTGTTTTGCTTAGCACTCAGTTTCCCATGAGATGCATACAAAGAGTGGGACTACGATGATTGGATTTAGGTTAGTTCTCTCAGTTGACTATGAGAATCTTGAAAAGAGTGGGACGAGGATGACTAGGTTTATCTCGGCACTTATTTTTCATGAGAAGCTTCGAAAGATTGGGACAAGGATGATTGAATTAGCTCAGATCTCTCAATTGCTTAGAAAAGTATAGAAAGTGTAAGACTAGGATGACTAGATTTAGCTCGACTCTTTAATTTGCTTATGAGAAGCTTAGTAAGAGTGGGACTAGTTATTGGATTTAGCTAGTTCTCTAATTGGCCCACGAGAAGCTTAGGAAGAGTAGGACTAGGATAACTTGATTTAACTCGGCTCTCTTAGTTGCCCATGAGAAGCTTAGAAAGGGTTGGACCAGGATGACTAGATTTAGGTCAGCTCTTTTCATTTTCCATGAGAATCTTAGGGGGACAAGGATAACTGGATTTAACTCGGCACTCAATTCCCATGAGAATCTTAAGAAGGGTGAGATTAGGATGATTGGATTTAGCTCAGTTATCTAATTTACCCAAAAGAAGCTTAGGAAGAGTAATACTAGGATGACTGGTTTAGCTCGGCACTATCAGTTTCCCTTGAGATGTGTACGAAGAGTGGGACTAAGAGAACTGGATTTAGATCAGTTCTCTTAGTTGCCCATGAGAATCTTAAGAAGAGTGGGACCAGGATAATTGGATTTAGCTCTATCTCTTATTTTTCCATGAGAAGCATCGAAAGATTGGGATGAGGATGACTGGATTAGCTTGGATCTCTCACTTGCCTAGAAAAGCATAGGAAGTGTGGGACCAGGATGCCTAGATTTAGGTCGACTCTTTAATTTGCCCATGAGAAAATTAGGTAGAGTAGGACTAGGATGACTAGGTTTAGCTCTGCACTCTTAGTTTCCCATTAAAAGCTTTGAAAGAGTAGGACTAGGATTACTTGATTTAGCTCAGTTTTTTAAGTTGCCCATGAGAAGCTTAGGAAGGATTAGACTAGGATGACTAGATTTAGGTCAGTTCTTTTCATTTCCCATGAGAAGCTAAGGAAGAATGGGACCAAGATGAATGGATTTAGCTCGACTCTCTCAAATGCCCATGAGAAGCTATGTAAGAGCAGGACCAAGATGATTGGATTTAGCACAACTCTCTTAATTTCCCATGAGACGCTTAGGAAGAGTGAGACTAGGATGACTAGATTTAGCTTGGCTCTCTCAATTGCCTATGAGAAGCTTTGGAAGATTCAAACTAGGATGACTAGATTTAGCTCAGCTCTCTTAAATCTCCATGAGAAGATTAGGTAGAGTGGTAGCAGAATGACAAGATTTAGCTCCGCTCTCTTCAATCCCTATGAGAAACCTAGGAACAGTTGGACCAAGATGACTGGATTTAGCTTTACTCTCTCAATTGCTCCTGTAAAGCTTTGGAGTTGTGGGACAAGGATAATTAGATTTGGCTTGGCACCCTTAGTTCCCATGAGAAGCTTAGGAAGAGTAGGACTAGGATGACTGGATTTAGCTTGGCACACTATATTTCCCATGAGAAGCATACAAAGAGTGGGACTACGATGACTGGATTTAGGTCAATTCTCTTAGTTGCCCATGAGAATCTTAGGAAGAGTGAGACTAGGATGACTTGATTTAGCTTAGCTCTTTTAGTTTCCCATGAGAAGCATCGAACTAATGAGACAAGGATGATTGGATCAACCCAAATCTCTCAATTACGCATGAGAAGCTATGTAAGAGCGGGATGGGGATGACTGAATTTAGCTTGGCTCTCTAAATTGTCTAGGATAAGCTTAGGAAGAGTAGGACTAGGATGATTAGATTTAGCTAAACTCTCGATTGCCCATGAGAAGCTTAGGAATAGATTTAGCTCGGTTCTCTTAATTGCCCATGGGAAGCTTAGTATGATTGGGACTAGGATAACTAGATTTAGCTCGGCTCTCTGAAATCCCAATGAGAAGAAGATTAGTAAGTGTAGGACCCAGGATGACAGGATTTAGTTTGGCTCTCTTAAATCCCCATGAGAAGCTTAGAAACAGTTGTACTAAGATGACTGAATTTAGCTTGACTCTCTCAATTGCCCCTATAAAGCTTAGCAAGTGTGGGATATGGATAACTGGATTTGGCTCGGCACTCTCAGTTCTCATGAGAAGCTTAGGAAGAGTGAGACTAGGATGATTGGATTTAGCTCAGTTCTCTAATTTACCCATTAGAACCTTAGCAATAGTAGTAATAAGATGACTAGTTTAGTTTGGCACTCTTAGTTTCCTATGAGATGTGTACGAAGAGTGGGACAATGATAACTAGATTTAGGTCAGTTCTCTCAATTGCCCATGAGAATCTTAAAAAGAGTGGGACCAAGATGATTGGATTAGCTCGAATCTCTTAATTTTCTAGAAAAGCTTAGGAAGTGTGCGACCAGGATGACTAGATTTAGCTTGACTCTTTAATTTGCCTATGGAAAACTTAGGTTGAGTTGGACTAGGATGACTAAATTTAGCTCTTCACTCTTAGTTTCCCATTAAAAGCTTCGAAAGAGTTGGACTAGGATAACTTGATTTAGCTCAGTTCTCTTATTTGTCCATGAGAAGCTTATGAAGGGTTGGACTGGGATGACTAGAATTAGGTTAGCTCTCTTCATTTTCCATGAGAAGCTTAGGACGAGTGAGACCAAGATGACTAAATTTAACTCGGCTATCTCAAATGTTCACGAAAAGTTTTGTAAGAACGGGACCAGGATAACTAGATTTAGCTCGGCTCTCTGAATTGCCATGAGAAGCTTAGGAAGAGTGGAACTAGAATAACTAGATTTAGATCGGCTCTCTCAATTGCCCATAAGAGGCTTTAGGAAGTGTGAGACTAAGATAACTAGTGGTGTGCTGTCATTGGTAACCAAATTTAAAACCTTACTCCAATTAAATTACCTATAGTAGTTTGAATAAGGGTCGATCCCACAAGGAGTATCTAACTTAGTTTTATGCAATGTGAACAAGAAAGGGAGGTTTTGAATATAATGAGAAAAGTGTTATCAAAGAAATCTATCAAAGAAGAAAATCTTAGTTCAAGTCAATATCCACCATCAGAATCTTATAACTAATCATTAATACAATTATAAATTGATTTATACTTTAAATATTCATCATTAAAATTATTTTTCCTATCTCGCTTTCAACATAGTTAATTACCCCAGACCAGTGCTAAATGTTTAATCTAATAGCAGCCTTAAGATTTGTAAAGATTAGTGAAGCTAAACAACACAAGCACCAGCGGTTGCCATTCTACAAATTTTGACACCCTCACACTTTATTTCTTGCACACCCATACATAGCACAATGATAACCCATGCTCCACTAGCTCTATGGCTTGGGTAAAGACATTACTTTTCTGAGTTTTAAGCTTGTAACATAGGTTCATAATAAAAGTCTATAAAGCTCAAAGGGGCTCAACAAGAGGGAAAATTAATCACAAGGTAGGCTATTTGGCTCATGTAGTTCATAACAAAGAAGGCCTTAATCATGTTTACGAATGCATGTATCAGTATGGTCTCAAAGTGAATCAAAGCAAGTTCTAGAGAAACAAATCCATGGAAGAATATCTCTCAAGAAGAAAAATGATAAGACTGATATGAATGTGTTAGTCTAAAGGCTCAAAATCTCACCAACTTTTGTCTATGAAATTTAGTCATCACCATTATCAAGGAAAATAACTAAATTAAGCGATTGCAAATTGGAAGATTACTTAATCAATCATATTATAAATTTATTCAAGCTTAGTTAAATCTTGCTCATGACATACTCAACCTCAAATCATTAGAAACCACCAAAACAAAGGTTAAAACTCATTTTCTCCCAAAACAATTTTTCAAAAATAAAAACAAAGATAAAAATAAAAAAAAAAACCTAAACCTAAATTCCCTCCCCCACACTTAAAACTTACATTATCCCCAATGTAAGGTCAAATGCAAAGAAGATACAAAAATAACCATAGTATAAATGTAGAAATACAATGGAAATAAGAAAAGAAATACAAACTCCCCTTGGGTTGCCTTCCATACAGTGCTTTTGTTTATAGTCGTTGGCTTGACTCACCGTATCTTTCTTCAATCTAAAGCAATTGCAAACTGGAAATAACAAAGCATGCATGTAGATGGATCAATTCCTTTAATATCTTTCATTATCAAACTAATAGCCCTCTTATGCTTCTTTAGAACCTACACAAGCCTTTCTTCTTGTAATGCACTGGGTTCACTGGAGATGATCACAAGCAAGATTTTCTATCTTCAAGGAACACATGCTTGAGGTGACTAGGAAGAGGCTTTAATTGTGGAGTAGATGCCTGCAAAACAAATTGTAAAAGGCTCTTGTTAGAAACTGGTAACTCAATGTAAGGATCATTACCTAATTCTAATAATTTCAGAAACTCATCCAATGCTACAACAGTTTTTTGCAAATCAGTACTCAAAGGTAATACCTTATTCTCTTTCTCAAGATATTTACTAATAACAACTTCCAACTCATCTTTTCCATCAAGTTTAAAAACTTCCTTTACACAAGAATTAATCACATCAATGGAGTAAACAAGATCATCATTATTAGGATATTTCATGGCATTATAAATGTTAATTTAATAATTTCACCATCAAAGTCTATCGTAAGTGTGCCACTGTGAACATCTATCTTAGTCTTGGATGTCTTTAGGAAGGGTTTTTCTAATAGAATGGGAGTAGTGTGATTACCATTCTCTATATCTAGTGCATAAAAATCAGCAGGGAAGATTAAATCATTGATTTGCACAAGAACATCCTTAACTACCCCTTTTGGATATGCATTAGATTTATCAGGTAATTGAATCATAACACCAGTCTTATTCAAAGGTCCAAATTTTAAAGAAGCATAAAAAGAATATGGCACGACATTAATGGAAACTCCTAATTCTAACATGGTATTCTCAAGTTTAGTGTTACCTATAATGCAAGGGATAGTGAACATACCTGAATCTTTGCACTTTGCAAGGAGTTTTCTTTGAAAGATTGCAGAAACATTCTTCCCTACTCTCACCTTCTGACATCCCTGAAGTTTCTGTTTCCTCTTTGTTGTACATATTTCTTTTATTAATTTAGCATAATGAGGTACTTATTTAATGACATCAAAAAGTAGAATATTTACCTCACTTTTATGAAAAGTCTCATAGCAATCTTTATAGTTGTTTATTTTGTGAGATTCTACTAAAGCCTCAGCAAAAGGTGGTACTAGCTTATATTCAGAAAGATGTGGGAACTTTCGTTTGGCTACTTCATTGTCCTTAGGAAGGTCCTTGTCTGCTACAATGCTTTTCCCTTTTTCTTGCACTATTGCTGTAGGAGTTGCTTTTGCTAGAATGTTAATCTCTTTACCCCTCCTAAAAACAATTGCACTCATGTTCTCTCTTACACCACTGTTTGAGAAGGCAATTTTCCTAAATTTTGTGTCTCTAGCTGATTGATTATGGTAGTTATCTGACTTACCTGATTCTCTAAATTCTAAATGTTAGCCCTTGTCTGATTCTCTAAATTCTGAATGCTAGCCCTTGTCTCTTGTTGAAATTGCAAAGTGTTAGTGTTAAGAGACTTAATAGTATCTTCTAAAGACATTCCAGAGTTAGAAGTTTATCCATGTGGTTGTCTAAGTGAGTATGGTTACTAATACTGGAGAAAATTTGAGCAATTTTGAGTAAGAGGTTGACTTACTTGTGGGTTCCCATGGCTGAAATTAGGATGATTCCTCCATCCTGGGTTGTATGTGTTTGAATAGGGATTATACTTCCTTTGTGGTTGTCCAGAGAAACCACCCATTTTCTCCACTTGCTCAATAGGTTCTTCTTGAAGAGTTGGGCATGCATCAATTGGATGTCCTACTATTGAACAAATTCTACAAGCTTTTGTTGTCTGTATATTTCCTACAATCAATTTACCAACAAGAGAAGTTAGATTTGTAATTTGTTGTTCAAGGGAAGAAACACTTACCTCGTTGACAAGCTTGGATAGAGAATCAAGCCTATTGCCAAATTGTTGTGAGTTGGCTGTCATGTTTGCAATCAAGTTCCTTCTAGCTTTAGGAGTTTTATCCACCAAAGTTCCTCCACTAGCAGCATCAATCATGCTCCTTTCAATGGGTAGAAGACCCTGATAGAAATACTGGATGAGTAGCTACTCACTAATCTGATGATGGGGACAACATGCACATAATCTCTTGAAACACTCTTATTATTCATATAGGAATTCTTCACTATGCTGTCTTACACCACAAATTTCCTTCCTAATGTTGGCTACTCTTGAAGGTAGAAAATATTTCTCCAAAAACAACCTCTTTATCTCATTCCATGTTATGATACTCCCAGATGGTAGATAGTAAAGCCAATCCTTAACCAAATCCTTCAAAGAGTATGGAAAGGCTCTTAGTTTTATCTGCTCTTCAGTCACCCCTGTCAGTTTCATACTTGTGTCGGCCACGTGAAACTCCTTTAGATGCTTGCGAGGATCTTCACCTGCAAGACCATGAAAGTGGGCAAGAGATGAATTAGTCTAGATTTTAATTCAAAATTAACATTAGCTTCTAAAGTAGGAAAAGTTATGCATAAGGGTTGTTGATCCAAATCCGGTGTGGCAAGTTCTTTAAAAGTTCGAGTTTCAACCATGACTTCTTCCTTTTCTGAATTCTTCTGAGCTTCACTTCTTAAAGACCTATGCAAAGTTCTTTCAATTTCTAGTCCATACTGTAAATTTCCTTGATTAGAAGATCGAGTTACAGTCATAAACAATCAAGAAAAATCTAATAGACTCTAAAAAGAAATAAAAATAAGAATAAATAGGAAAAAACACAAAAGCACAAAAATCAACTAGAATGCCTCCCCAACAATGGTGCCAAAAATTTAGTGTGTTGTCGTAGGCAACCAAATTTAAAACCTTACTCCAATTAAATTACCTGTAGTAGTGTGAATAAAGGTCTATCCCACAAGGAGTATCTAGCTTAGTTTTATACAATGTAAACAAGAAAGGGGGGCTTTAAATCTAATGAAGAAAGTGTTATCAAAGAAATCTATCAAAGAAGAAAACCTTGGTTCAAGTCAACATCCACCATCAGAATCTCATAACTGATCATTGATACAAATATAAATCAATTCATACTTTAAATATTCACCATTGGAATTATTTTTTCTATCTTTTCTTCAATATATTTAATTAAAAAATAATATTCTAATTAACCCTAATCACTAAACAACTCTAGACCAGTGCTAAAGGTTTAATCTAATAGTAGCCTTAAGATTTATAGATATTGGTGAAGCTAAACAACACAAGCACCAGCGGTTGCATTTAATTTAGTCAAATATTCTTCCTAAGATTTAATAATAGTAACAGTAGCAAATTATTAAACCCTAGTTCCTTTGCTAATTAGCAGAATCAAACAATTATGGATTTGATATCTAATCTAGCATTAGATTGCAATGAATAATAAACTAGTAGATCTCCTAGCAATTAAACATAACAATCATATATAAAGAAGAACATTTAATACTCAACATATAAATTGAATAGTTAAATCAAATTAGATCTCACAGTATATTGATTCTTAAGATTTCGTCTCCTTATATCAAGAACAAGATTTTAGCCAGGTAAGGTCATAAAATCATAAAAAAAAATAGAAGAGAGAAGAACAAGATTCTCCATCGAAAGGCACCAAAAAGTCCTCAAAACCCTAGCAGAAGAACCCCCCAAAATCTTGAGAAATTACTATTTATACAGAGTCAAAATATGCAAAATCTTCAATTTTTGTAAGTTTCAAAATGTTGGGAATGGAGTTGGGTGCCAGATTAGCGCCGCCGGCGCCACCTTGTTGCCACCGTTCGGGTGGTGGTGTGAAGTGGGTTGGCGTTGGCGACGCCGACTTGTTGCCTCCGGTGCTCCTTTTTGCTTCTCTTCAGTGCATCATTTGGTGTATGATCCATGAAAATTTCATGTTTGTTGCACCGCGAGATCTTCGAATCGACCAAAATAGAATTTGAGTCATCATCTGAAGTTGTCTAAAATTCCTCACTTGACTTCTTTTTGCACTTAACCACTCCAATTAACTCCTAAATCAAAATATAAGAATAACGAGTATATTTAGGAACCAAACAAGTGTAAAAGAATAAATATTAAGAGATAAAATATGATAGTTTGCATTCTCATCAACTAAATTTAGCTTGACTCTCTTCGTTTCACATGAGAAGCTTAGGAGGAGTGGGATCAAGATGATTGGATTTAGTTCAGCCCTCTCAAATGCCCATGAGAAGCTTAAGATGAGTGGAACTGGATAACTAGATTTAGCTCGGCTCTCCTAATTGCCTATGAAAAGCTTAGGAAAATTGGGACTAGGATGACAGATTTAGCTCAGGTCTCTTAAATCTTCATGAGAAGATTAGGAAGATTAGGACCAGGATGATAAGATTCAGCTCCCTTAAATCCCCATGAGAAGCTTAAGAATAGTTGGACCATGATGACTAGATTTAGCTTGACTCTCTCAATTGCCCCTGTAAAGTTTAGGAAGTATGGGATAAGGATAACTGAATTTGGCTCGACACTCTTAGTTCCCATGAGAAGCTTAGGAAGGGTGACACTAGGATATTGTATTAAGTTCAGTTCTCTAATTTACCCATAAGAGTAGTACTAGGATGACTGGTTTAGCTCGGCATTCTCAATTTCCCATGAGATGCTTAGGAAGAGTGGGACTACCATGACTAGATTTAGGTCAGTTCTCGTAGTTACCCATGAGAATCTTAGAATGAGTGGGACCAGAATGACTGGATTTAGCTCACCTCTCTTATTTTTCCATGAGATGCTTCGAAAGATTGGGACGAGGATGATTGGACTAGCTCGGATCTCTCAATTGTTTAGAAAAGCATATGAAGTGTGCGACCAAATGACTAAATTTAGGTTAACTCTTTAATTTGCCCATGAGAAACTTAGGTAGAGTAGGATTAGGAAGACAAGATTTAGCTATGCACTCTTAGTTTCCCATTAGAAGCTTTGAAAGAGTAGGACTAAGATAACTTGATTTAGCTCAATTCTCTTAGTTTCCCATTGGAAGCTTAAGAAAGGTTAGACCAGGATGACTAGATTTAAATCAGCTCTCTTCTTTTCCTATGAGAAGCTTAGGAAGAATAAAACCAAGATAACTAGATTGAGCTCGGCTCTCTCAAATGCCCATGAGAAGTTATGTAAGATCGTGACTAGGATGATTGGATTTAACTCGGCTCTCTAAATTGCCCATGAGAAGCTTAGGAAGAGTATGACTAGGATGACTAAATTTTGCTCAAATCTATCAATTGCCCATTAGAACCTTAGGAAGAGTGGGACTAGGATAACTAGATTTAGCTCGACTCTCTCAATTGCCCATGAAAAGCTTAGGAAGATAGGAAGTAGGATGACTAGATTTAGCTCGACTCTCTTAAATCTCCATGATAAGATTAGGTAAAGTGAGACTAGGATGACAGGATTTTTCTTGGCTCTCTTAAATCCCCATAAGAAGCTGAGGAACAGTTGGACCAGGATGACTGGATTTAGCTCGACTTTCTCAATTGCCTATGAGAAGCTTAGGAAGAGTGGGACTAGGATAACTAGATTTAGCTCAGCTCTCTCAATTGCCCATGAGAAGCTCAGGAAGATTGGTTCTCTTATTTCCCCATGAGAAGATTAGGAAGAATAGGACGAAGATGATAGGATCGGCTCTGTTAAATCCCCATGAGAAGAATAGGAACAATTGGACCAAGATGACTCTATTTAGCTTGACTATCTCAATTGCTCCTATAAAGCTTAGCTTGATTTGGCTCAGCACTCTCAGTTCCCATGAGAAGCTTAGGAAGAGTGGGACTAGGATGATTAGATTTAGCTTAGTTCTCTAATTTACCCATATGAAGCTTAGGAAGAGTAGTACTAGGATGTGGTTTAGCTCAGCACTCTCAGTTTCCCATGAGATGCGTACAAAGAGTGGAACTATGATGACTGGATTTATGTCAATTCTCTTAGTTGCCCATGAGAATCTTAGGAAGAAAGGGACCTAAATAGCTGCATTTAGCTTGATTCTCTTATTTTCACTTGAGAAGCCTCGATAGATTGGGACAAGGATGACTTGATTAGCTTGGATCTCTCAATTGCCTAAAGAAGCTTAGGAAGTTTAGGACCAAGATGGCTAGATTTAGCTCAACTCTTTAATTTGTCCATGAGAAACTTAGGTAGAGTTAGACTAGGATAACTCGATTTAACTCAGTTTTCTTAGTTGTCAATGAAAAGCTTAGGAAGGGTTCGACTAGAATAACTAGATTTAGGTCAGTTCTCTTCATTTCCCATGAGAAGCTGAGGAAGAGTGGGACCGAGATGACTGGATTTAGCTCAGCTTTCTTATTTTTCCATGAGAAGCTTCGGAAGATTGGGACTAGGATGAGTGGATTAGCTTGGATATCTCAATTGCCTAGAAAAGCATAAGAAGTGTAAGACCTGGATAACTGGATTTAACTCGGCTCTCTCAAATGCCCATGAGAAGCTTTGTAAGAATGGGACCAAGATGACTAGATTTAACTTGGCTCTCTAAATTGACTAGATTTAGCTTAGCTCTCTCAATTTCTCATGAGAAGCTTACGAAGAATGAGACTATGATGACTAGATTTAGCTTAACTCTCTTCATTTCCCATGAGAAGTTTAGAAAAAGTGGGACAAGGATGACTAGATTTAAAACGGCTCTCTAAATTACCCATGAGAAACTTAAAATGAGTGAGACTAAGATGACTGTATTTAGCTTGGCTCTCTCAATTAACCTTGATATGTTTAGGAAGATTGGGACTAGGATGGCCCAATTTAACTCAACTCTCTTAAATCCCCATGAGAAGATTAAGAAAAGTAGGACCAGGATAACAGGATTTTGCTCAGCTCTATTAAATCCCCATGAGAAGCTTAGGAATAGTTGGACCAAGATGATTGATTTAGCTTGACCCTCTCAATTACCGTTATAAAGCTTAGAAAGTGTGGGATAAGGATAATTGAATTTGGCTTGTCACTCTTAGTTCCGATGAGAAACTTAGGAAGAGTAGGACTAGGATGATTGGATTTAACTCAGTTCTCTAATTTAGTCATAAGAAGCTTAGTAAGAATAGTATTAGGATGACTGGTTTAGCTCGACACTCTCAGTTTCCTATGAGATGTGTACGAAGAGTGGGACTACGATGACTAGATTTAGGTCAGTTCTCTGAGTTGCCTAAGAGAATCTTGAGAAGAGTGAGACTAGGATGACTGGATTTAGCTTGCTCTCTTATTTTCCCATGATAAGCTTCGGAAGATTGGGACGAGGATGACTTGATTAGCTCGGATCTTTCAATTGCCTAGAAATGCTTAGGAAGTGTGGGATTAGGTTGACTAGATTTTGCTTAACTCTTTAATTTTCCCATGAGAAACTAAGTTAGAGTAGGACTAGGATGACTAGATTAGTTTTGCACTCTCAGTTTCCCATTAGAAGCTAGAAGCTTCGAAAGAATAGAACTAGGATAACTTGATTTTGCACAGTTCTCTTACCCATGAGAATCTTAAGAATGATTGGACCAGGATGACTACATTTAGGTCAACTCTCTTCATTTCTCATGAGAAGCTTAGGAAAAGTGGGTCCAGAATGATTGGATTTAGTTTGGCGAGAAGCTATGTAAGAGTGGGACCAAGATTACTAGATTTAGCTCGATTCTCTTAATTGCCCATGAGAAGCTTAGGAAATATAGGATTAAAATGACTAGATTTAGCTTGATTCTCTCAATTGCCCATGGGAAGCTTAGGAAGAGTGGGACTAGGATGACTAGATTTATCTTGGCTCTTTAATTGCCCATGAGAAACTTAGGAAGATTGGGACTAGGATGACTAGATTTAGCTTGGCCCTCTTAAATCCCCATGAGAAGATTAGGTAGATTGGGACCTGGATGACAAGATTTAGGTCAGCTCTCTTAAATCCCCATGAGAATGTCAGGAACAGTTGGACCAAGATAACTGGATTTAGCTTGACTCTCTCAATTGCTCCTATAAAGCTTTGGAAGTGTGGGACAAGGATAAATTGATTTTGGTTGGTACGCTTAGTTCCCATGAGAAGCTTAGGTAGAGTGGAACAAGGATAAATTGATTTTAGTTGGTACCCTTAGTTTCCATGAGAAGCTTAGGAAGAGTGGGATTAGGATGATTTAATTTAGCTTAGTTCTTTAATTGACCCATGAGAAGCTTAAGAAGAGTAGGACTAGGATGACTAGAGTTAGCTTGGCACTCTCAGTTTCTAATGAGAAGCGTACAAAGAGTGGGACTACGATGACTAGATTTAGGTCGGTTCTCTTAGTTGCCCATGAGAATCTTATGTAGTGTGGGACTAAGATGACTGGATTTTGCTTAGCTCTTTTAGTTTCCTATGAGAAGCTTCAGACGAGTGAGACAAGGATGACTGGATTAGCTTGGATCTCTCAATTGCCCATGAGAAGTTTAGTAAGAGCGTGACCAAGATGACTAGATTTACCTTGGCTCTCTTAATTACCCTTGAGATGATTAGGTAGAGTGGGGATAAGTATAACTGGATTTAGCTCGACTCTCTAATTTTCCCTTGAGATGCTTAGGTGGAGTGTGAGAAGGATAATTGGATTTAGCTTGACTCTCTAGGTTTCTCATGAGAAGATTAGGAAGAGTAAGACTAGGATGACTGAATTTAACTCGACTTTCTCAATAGCCCTTAAGAAGTTTAGGAGGAACGGGACCAGGATGTATGAATTTAGCTCGGCTCTCTCAATTGCCAATGAGAAGCTTAGGAAGAGTGGGATCAGGATGACTGGATTTTGCTTGACTCTCTCAGTTGCCCATGTGAAGTTTTGGAAGAGTTGGATCTTGGTGACTTAATTTACCAAGGTAATGAGTGAATTTCATATATTGATATTACACATGTTTAAGCTTATTTATTTTCAAATCCTTTTCACTTTTAAATGAATTAAATGCTCATTTGTTAGATTTTATAGGTGCTTTGAAGATGGAAAAAGAATAGAAAAAGAATGGAAGAAGAAACTCAGAGTTGGAAAAGAAAAAGCTACAAAGATAAAGCAAAAAAGCAACACGAAACAAGGCAGCCAACTAGCGCTGTCAGCCCCCACCTAGCACCGCCAGCGCCGAAATTAAGCCACCACCCCGAGCAGTAGGCCAGCGCCGTCGGTGCCTGAAGAGGACCTGTTCTGCAAAATTTTTCCATAGTTGTGTATTTCCTGGGCATTTAAGCAAAAACTTAGGGTTTTTCAAGGTTCTTCCCACTTCCAATTTTTGGAGTTTCTCTGTAGGGTTTAGAGTCATTTTTCGAGAGATTTTTCGTGGAGAAGAAGAAGGAATTGTAAGTAAGAAAGAAGAAAGAGAGAAGATGTTTTTCATTATTATCATCTTGTCTTAGGGTGTTGTTTTATTTTCTCTTACGAATTAAAAATCCCTTTTTTTAGGGTGAAGATGTAGCCCCTTTTGATACTCTTTGTTATGCTTTGTTGGATATTATTAATGCTAGATGATCTTGTTTCATTCATTATGTTGTTTGCAATGATTTAGTTTATTTTATTACTTGATTATCAATATTATGAGTTAGATTATTTATCAAATCATGGTTAAGGTACACACCATATGTTAAACCATGAGCTCCCTTGAATGAGAAGGATAGATGGTCAAGGTACACACTATATGCTAAACTATTCTATTTTGGTTCCTATGTTCTTGATCTTAATAAGTTTTTACCTCAATTATACTACACACCATAGGGAATTGGAACAAAATAAAAGCATTTGATTTAAACCCGCACACCTAATGGTGATAATCTTACTTTTGAAACAACAAACCCAAGTGAGACATTAAATCTAACATTCCATTGGCAAAGAGTTATCATCTTGTGGTGAAATCGGATCCCTAGACTTCTTCATCTTATTAAGCTTTTTGCATTATCTTTAGCTATTTATTTGCTTTTATTTTATTAAATTTCTAAAATTATATTAAACCTTATTCCATGTCTATTTAGTTGTATACTTGGTAACTAAGATTAATTAAATTGGTTTGTCATTCTCTATGGGATCGACCCTTGCATTGTACACGATATTTCTATACGTTCGTACACTTGCAAGGAATTATAATTTGAACCATTAAGTTTTTGGCGTCGTTCCTGGGGAATGGTTCCAAACTAATTTGATTAAGATTAGTTACATTCGTTCTTTTTATTTTTTGTGTATATTTGTTTGGATCGCTGAAAATGCGAATGTCGGGCACAGTAAATGATGAGGAAGAAATAAATGCAAATGGACGACGTGACCGGAATTGGCCGCCTTTGGCAAAGACCAAAGGATTTTTCCATTATCATTAATTTTCCTCAATTAATTACACTTGCCGTGTACATCAGAAAAATTGTGTGTTCACATCCCAGACCACAAGTGGTCCTAATTACATCTCCA
>JAYJMB010052156.1:0-28817 GCA_036873735.1 Pouteria campechiana
ATAGCGCCAACTGTTTGGGACCAGTCGGCCTGGAGAAATGTTATAGTTACCAAGAAGGGAAGAAATAAAATGACTGTGATCCAGCCGAAAACTTGCCTTGAGCGAACCCAAGGAGACTGACACATAGCCCTCCCGCGGGTGCCACGGGAGGGCAAAATAAAGTCTAAAAGCAGCTATAACCGCCTCAAAAACCCGGTGAAAAGATCTTTCGACAGCCATTATAGAAACAGAAAGGGCGTAAAGACTAAGAAGACAGAAAGGAGAAAGAGAAAGAATGATTGTCCCGACAGAGAAAATGACCCGCCTCACCTTTGCGAGCAGCGTCTTAAATAAATGCTTTCCACAAAACCACCTAGGGTTTCATGGAAAACCAGACAACGAACAGACAAACCAGAAGGAGAACAGGCTGGTTTCTGGCACAAAAATCGGAAACCAGTTGTCGTTAAGTTAAATTGCATTTACGGCCCCGTCATGTGGGCAAAGAAGAACAACCGACCTTCGGAAATTCAAAACGCATTTAAGGCTCCGCCAAGTAGGCATGGAAGCACAACTGGTGTAAAAGGCGGCGACTTTCAAAATTCAAAAATGCCCTCCAAAAGCATAGGAATAGACCCGCCAAAAGTCTTTTCAACCCCACCGTCAGATGAATATGCAGAGAGAGGCATATTTTTTGAAAAACTCGCACATAGAATTCAAGAAAGAGGGCACTCTGCGCCCTCTCAAAAGGGGGGGGGGACTAGTGTTAGGGAACTCTAACACATGTCAGCTGCCGAGCTGGCAACCCACCACGTCAGAGTATAATCCTTTCTGACGATCTCCCCCAAATCCCGCGAAATCCGAAAGACAGGATACACATCCAAGGGATCCCTCCTCTAAGTAAACTTGCTAGTCCGCCCTGCGTACTAAATCGCAAGATTCCCGACTGCACCCCTCACTCATCTATAAATACAGACCAGGTATGCATCCCTAGACCGAACTGACTCGTCCTCATTCCATCCTCCTTCTAGAAGTCCTGTATACTAACTTGAGCGTCAGAGTGTTCATGCCAGGAACACCCCCGGCGTTCTCTGATCTGTGTTCTGGTCTTGCAGGATCAAGGAGGGGAGATCTCGAAAGCTGCATCAGCATACCGTTTGAGAATTTCCCAAACAAGCATTTATTTTATGTATTTTGAACAACTAGTCATGTATTTTGATCTTTGTTATTTGAATTATTAAAGATTGCAAGGTAGGTGATGTTAATTGTTTGAGTAAGATTTGGTGATCTTTGTAGTTTATCTTGTGAAAGATCTCAAAAGTTGATCTAATGGTGATCTTTGTCATTTATTTTGTGGGAGATGGCAAACTAGGTTATTTTACTATGATGTGTATATGCACATAGAACACTTTGAAATTATATATTGATTCATGGAATAACATCAATGTTTCTCAACTACCCATGAGAAGTATCACAAGAGTGATTAATTTTTATCGTTTATAACTCGTGAGATACCATAGAGGTAAGGCAGATTAAAGTAGATCAAAAGAGAGCATTGAGATAGAAGCAACGTGGAAGTAAAAGTTTTAAGTTTTGCCCATATATTTGAGGGTTTGAATCTACAAAAAAGATGCATTTTTAATGATGGATAACATGATGGAGGTGTAGAGTTCAAGCTGCTAAGGAGCCATTATAAAACTACAAGGACCTCGAGAAAATGGTGGGATAAAATCCCACTATCTTCACCTCTTTACGCCTAGAAAGAAATGGTAGCCCATGAGCTACTATTTGCTAGTGGGCTTACAAGTATGAAGCCCAGAGAACAGCTCAGCGGGATTGTCATGCAAGGTCCATCATCTACCAATGGGCTAGACTATGAAGTAGCTGAGTGGGCTTAATGGTGGAGGCCCAACACCTACCAATCAGCCCACCAAACAGAAGCAAGCTGGTGGTGGCTAGTGGCGACGGGGTGGACGCATGGTGTGATTAGAGCCTTTGACTTGTTTTTGATGTATTTTCTCACCACATGGTTCGATTTTGATAAATAAATAGTCATTTTCTATGTTTTTAAATACTTTAAATCTATTGTAAGGGCCAGATGATGTATTTGAATTTGATTTCTTGGTGTTTATATGGATAGCTATATTAAAAGCCCATTTTATTTAAGATAATCATTCTTAGTTGATAAAATTTCAGTAATATGCATGTAACTTTAAGTATATTATGCTATACATGATGATTCAAGGTAAATGAGCATGTTATAATTCATCTGCTTACTAAGTATATGACTTACAATTATTTTCATTTTATATTTTCTAGAAAATGCAGGTCTGTACGATTAAAAGAAAAAGAAGGATATGTGAACTGAATTTATGTTATATTTGATGTAATCCATGTTATGTTGTTTTTGGCATTTTATATTATAGGATATAAAAATTTAATTTAAAAATTTTTAAGGGGTGACATGTAATTATTTAAAAGAATTTTTATCTCTTTTCTACATGTGGTTGATCTTGGGAAGTTGACTGTTTGACCAAGAATTTACATAGATGTGTTATTTTGGGTTTGAGGTGTCATAGATGGTATTAGAGTAGTCATGTCATGGGAGAGGTAAAAATTAAGAGAAGTATATATATATATATATATATATACAGAGAGAAAAAGGATTGCTCTGCTGAGCTATAGAGCATAAAAAGCTCTCATGCGCTCTATAACTAGAGCCTTTCGATTATGTAAGTTGAACATAGACTGTATATTTCAAAACTCCTTTTTTACAAGCAAGTAGAAAACAAGCAGAGAGACGATTGGAGAAACAAACACGTTGTCTTCTCTCCAATGTTGTTTTGGAAATGCCTTTTGTAAAAAAGTCTTACTTCCAAACATTGATACATGCCTGCCAAGATCCATCGGCTAAGCATGAGCTCTCAAAATGTCTACCACTATGTCGATGGATAACAACTAGGAGAGGGTTGCATTGGCATCATCAAAACCTATTATCCCATCTCATTTTTACTAGTTAAAAGAGTCTTAAATTCCTCTAGCAGTGTAACGCTTAAGCAATATTGAAAACTTACCCATTTGACCACTATGCCATTTAAGACCATCTACAAAGATTCCCAAATACTTAAATATGTAGCTACCTACGATGACAAGGAAAATAATAATTGGGAGCTATAACTAATTATAGAGATCTCCATTTTGAAATTGTTCACGATTTCCATTTTGGAAAAAAAATTATATGGACAGCCAACTTAAATGGAATTATATATTGTTGTTGTATACTTTCAATAAGAACAAGAAAAAGAAAAGAAAGAAAGAAACATAAAAAATTAATGAAAAAGAAGAATTAAAATAAGGAACAAAAGAAAAAATAAGAGGAAAGTGAAAATTTTGGTAATGTTAGAAATTATTAATTGTTACATTCTGTTTGGATATTCTATCAAATTTGATTGTGATATGCCAATTCATTTTAGAAGAATGTTTGCCTTGTGTTTCATTTTCAAAGTCTTTTATTAAATCTGTTCTCATTTGGAAAAAGACGTATTGGAGATTTTGTTCCTTATTTCACTTGTGTTGGAAACATTGCAATAGGATTGAATTCCACCCTAGGTTTTCAACTAATGCATCATTGATGAAATCTAAGGACTTCAAGCCTTGTTTTGATCCACTTAAAATCTAGCAAAAATTTGTATGTTTTGAAAAAAATTGAAGCTGTTGGGATGTCACACCCCACCTAGGGGCCCATGCTTTTTACCATTACCTTATAAATTGCCCATTTTTATAACAAATATTCTACCAAAATCTGGTAGAGTATACTCTGAATTGTATAGATCTAACTTGTACATTTAAATATCATATGACATCATAATTTTTATTATAAATTAATGACATAAACTCCAAAACACACACATCTGCCCATAAAACATACCTATAGCTGCCCAGAGCCATAGTCGCCCTGTGATAGGAATAGCATAATTGTAATAACAAACCCAATTTGCAATGTCATGAATTTTTATCTAATTGACATTTTTCATTATACATCATGGAATCTTTTAAATACACTTATAAATACATATACGGGATTCTAATCATAATTTATCATACCACAAAAATGTCTTCAATCTTTATTTACATACCCAACCCACATTCGGGCTCCATAACTTGACCTGCTAGCTAAAAAAAAATAAGAATAAGAAGGCATGAGTTCGGGCGAACGTAGTAAGTAAGCTAAATAGTAAACAATAATCAATAATTTAATGAAATAAAATATTCCAATTCATAACATCCATAAAATCATATTCATTGTACAAGGAAATCTATGAGAAAATGCACTCGCATCTCATCCTGAGATGTAAACCAAAACATACATAATTTTCTCATTTCTTATCACAATAAACCAACCATTATTCAATAAATTTCTGGGATGTTCACTATCCCTCATCACTCCATACACTTATAAGAATCATGGTATAATTTCTATCCTCATTCATCAATGCATAATCAAGAAAGAATCAGGGAATACACAATAATCCCATCAACCTACACAAACACAATAATTTATCCAATCCTAACAATCATGGGGCATTCATTATCCCATCACCTTCACATAGTCACAATCACATAATAGATGAATGTCATTCCATTCATAACCATGGGATACTCCCTATCCTCATTAATCACACATACTTAGATACATAAAGGAAAAATTATAGAATATTCATTATCCTCATCCATTCATACATACCAGTGCCAAACATGGGATATCCGCTATCCCCATCCAGCAAAGTATTAACAGAAAGAAGGAATTGCCTACTTACCTCAATGGAGTTTATTTCATCATCTTTTTGTTCCCTAATTTGGTTTCCCATCCGTATATTGATGGCCCTACACAAATAATGATTCAATCTTTATATGTTTCCCACTAGCACATTCCATCATACATGTAATATACATAAGTTAACTATTGATTTCCATAATGATATAGTAGCTTTCCCTTCATTCTTAACATTATACAATTCCCTTTCAGCATGATTAATGTCAAAACACTTTATTTAACAACTAATGATGCCTTAAAATAACCTAATCCCTCATATCATTCCATTTGAGTCTTAGGGTTGTAATCAAACTCTTGTTATACATGATTTTCTACTCATTGAGGCATTTTGTTGAATATTTTATAGGCATCTTTTAAATTATAACATTCCATTAAAACATATCAAGGGCATTTCATTTCCATTAATACCCATCATGATACAACATCATTAATATGAAATTAACTATTGGAACAAGCCAATTATGCCTTTATTCCATGAATCAAACACCCGACACAAAATTCGCCATTCTAGCAGTTACTTAGGTTCCCATATAGGAATCTAATTAGATCTCCATGACCAATTCACTTCAAAGCATTACAATCAACAAGTTATTCATTTTCCCCCATAACAATTACACATAAATCAAGCATTTCCTTCTAAATTTCACTGTTCACAAAACCCTAAATCAGTAGAAACACAATTTAAATTGAGAAAACCTCAACTTACCATGAATTTCATGAATGACTTTCTTCCCAACCCAAGAATCAACCCCAAAATGTCAAGCATCCGCCATGGGTTGCAGCGACTATGACTTTTCTTCCTTTTTCTCATCTTTATACCCATCATTTTTTCACATTAAATATGACCAATATAAACCTCAATTATTTCCTTGTTATAACTTAATAAAAATACACAAACATGATGGAAATAGTGTCATTTAAATCACCATATACATTAAATTTCATAATAATTTCCTCACAAGTTCACAAATTCACATACTTTTGTTTCCAAATGATAATTTAAGCAAAAGATTTAAAATTTTCTCACTTTTTTAACACCTCGGGTGTTACGTGGGATTTGTATGAATAATCAGCTTATGGAGCTATTAACTTGGCTTCTAATTATTTTATACAAAATTGATATGTTTGTTGCTTCTATTGCATGTGCAGATTCCCTATCTTAAGGTAGGTGGCAATATGAGTCATGGATGATGAAAATTGAAATGAAGATTAAGAATTTACATGAAAAGGTTTTTCTTTTTATTTAATTCAGTCCATAAACTCAACATTTCTTTGGTTTTTCATTCAGAATCATAACATAAAAATGGAAGATGAAACCCCACAAAAAGGAGTGGATGGTGATACAGAGGAAGGGTAAGGGATTGCATTTTGATGAGATGATGTTAAGAAACCCAACCCTCAAGGGGAGTTTTTGGTGGTTCTTGTTTAGGATATTGTTTTGTCCAATGTAATTAGCATCCTAGCAATGAGAATTTGGTGTGATCTTCAAATTAGCATAACATGAGTGTGTCTTCCCAAACTTCAATAGGGAAGATAGTCCCAAGAGTCAATTATTAATATAAATGTGTAGTTTCGATGATAAACAAAACTTGATTAAAGATTCTGTACTAATAGTTATTGCCAAGCATTTAACATGCAGAATCAAGTTGCAGGTCTCATGGACAAAAGAACATAAAGAAGAATCAGAAGATATTCCAAGGCATTAATTTAATTGACTAAAAAGATAAATAGCTAGGGTGAGTGCAGAACCCAGAGATGAAGTACCACTACTGGCAAAGCTCAAATGAAAAGGAATCAATCGAGTCACTATTTGTTTGGCAAAGTGCAGTTTATCTCTAACAAATGCAAAGAAATGGGCATATAACAGACTTTGTTTGTCATAAGTGAGCCATAGTCAAATAGCTTACCAAGATAATGATCGTCTGTTAAAATAGACAAATGCAGAGCAATAGTATTCATCTGTGTCTTTATAATTTGTCTATTATTTACAACAGATAAGCCAATAAACGAATTGCTAGAAGGATAATTCATCTGCGCTTCTACAATTCATCTATTACTTACAATAGATAAATTAATTGACAAATTGCCACAAAGATGATTCATCTATGCCTCTACAATTTGTTTATTACTTGCAATGGATAAATCAATAGACGAACTGCTGGAAAGACAACTCGTCCGCGCTAACTGGATTCATTTGCTACTTACCATGGATAAACTAGAAGATGAAGGGACTTTTTTTGATGAATAAGTGGAAAGATACTTTGTCTATCATAAGTGAAGAAAAGCAATGAAAAAACTGAATCGTTAGTCTTCGTCCAGCATTAAAGAGGCTCTTTCCAAAGTAATGAAAGAATTAGTCATTGTAGAATCTTTTCGACCGATACTTATTAAGAATCAATAAATCATCTTCTCCAAGGTCGGTGCTACAGGCATTCTAGTAGACTAGGAGTGTAAATCGGGGTGGGTTCAACCCAAACTCGGCTGCCCGAACCCGTACCCGCACCCTTACCCACACAGACTCTGGGTTCAGGGTGGGAAAGAGGTGCAGGCAACCTGCCCGAACCCAAACCTACATATACATAATATTTAAAAAATAAAAATTAATATAATAATATAATATCCTAAACTGCTAACCCTAAAGATGGAACCCAATTCACATTCGGCCATTCCTCTCTCCCGCCATTACTGCATGCCCCAGCTCTCACCCACCCAACACCTTTATTGACGTCGACGATTGAAGACACTTCGGAAACCCCCTTCTACCCAGATGCCCTTGTTGATGATTGAAGACGATGCTGGAAGCCCCTTCTGCCCAGACACCCTTATCGATGATTGAAGACAATGCTGGAAGCCCCTACTATCCCAACTCGCACCCACCTTAAGCCGATGCCCCTCTACCTATGATCGACAATTGACGTCGATGCCCCAGCTCCCCTGTCGATGATCAAAGACACGCCGAAAGCTCCTGCTGCCCAGATACCCCTATCGATGATCGATGTTAATCCCCTAGCCCCTTGTTGCCCCATCTCGCACCCACCCACAAGCGAACAACCCTGCTCTGCTAATAACCGACAACCAATGCTCGACCCATTTGCTGACGGCTTCATGCCCAATACCCTTAGTTTTGCTACTGCCCGACGCCTCTCCTCTACTGACCGACTGCGACTGCCTAGAAGGTTAATCTCACAGTCATAACAACTTTTTATTTTTCAATTTTTTGATTTTGTTTTTGTTTATTTTCTACATTTTGTTCAAAAATTGCTTAAAATTTGTATGCTGTCACAACTAACTGCTTGTAATGATGTCTATTTCTTGCTTGAAATTTTATTCCTGTATTTAAGTCTTTTGTAGGATATTATAACTTCTTTAATTCAATTATTTGTGTAAGGACCCTTGGTGACAGTTTCATTTGTGGTGAATTGAAATGTATTTGGTATTTGGTTCCAATCTATTAGTTTAGTAATTTAATATAACAACATTTGCATGATGTTGATTCTGATTACAAAAACATTTTTAGTTTCAATCCTTTGCTTGTTCTTATTTAATTAGATTTGTGTTTGCACTTTGCATATAACTAGTATCCTTTAATCTTCTTTAGTGATTTATTTATGATACATGAAAAATAGTAGCTTCATATTCCATCACTGGCATTTTAACATGACATGTTAGCTTGTTGTCTTTTAACTTGAAGTTAACCCACACATGTAGGGTAAGGGTTAGGTTTAGGAAAGGATTATAAAAGTGAGTATTATGGTTAGGGTTGGAAAAAGATCTTAAAATGAGGGTTAGATTTGGACAACCCCAAACCTGTACCAAACCTGCCCGATTTACACCCCTACGTTAAAAGATAGAAAATTTAAACATGTTAATTAGAATAGTCTTCTATCATTAATGAAGTTCACCTATCACCAATGATTGAAATTCAAAGCAGTTATAAATATAGCATCATTGGATCAAGAAGGATAAAAAAATATTTGAAAAAATATTTGATCCTTTATTGAGAACAATTACTCAACTGAGTTAAAACCTTCTATATTTTTCAAGAGTCTTGAGCCTTACATTTAAACCTTTCTCAACTTTCTTTGAAGGCTCCTAACTACTTTTTGAGAAGACCATTTACTTTTGCATTTAATCTTCAGAATTCTTCCCCTATGCTTATGGGGAAGTATCTGTATAAGTGCTTTAACTTGTGACATTCGTTCATTATAATTTCCTTGAGTTGATAGTTAAGACTGGACTTAAGAAGAGCAGTGATTGTCTGAGTGCAGACAAAAGTTATTTATTTACACCCCCTAGAGCTGAAATCCAAGAAAGTGCTGGGAGCACTATATTTATGCTCCTTGGAGCTAGAATCTAGAAGAGTGCTAGGTGCACTGTAGTTGCACTCCCTAGAGCTGGAATCTAAAATAGTGCAGGGTGCAATAATTGTATTTCTGCTATTAGAGATAGTAGAATCCAAGACACTAAGAGGAGAGTGTTCTTGGAAGAGTGGAGTAGAGTGTTAACTAGAACCATTATAAAAATTCTTGTATCTTATTTATGTGTGCGTTGATTAAGTGATTGGATTGATTGCTAGATGGATGTTTGATTCTAAAAGGGTTTAGCAAAATTTTAAGTATCCAATTCATCCCTCCCCTTTTGGGTATTTGCCTAAGCTTCTGGACCAACAAATGGTATCAAAGCTGACTATATAAACAATTATAGTGATCCAATGGCAAACTCATTATCCTCTTCTTAGATATTTGCTGAGGGGCAATCATCTACCCAGCTACCCTATTTGATAGAACCAATGTCGCTTACTAGAAGTTGAAAATGAAGCAATTCATTATAGCCAATGATATAGAATTTTGGAAGGCCATTAAAATAGAAATCACTCTTCCCACCATTGAAATAGCTGCATGGACTAAAGAGGAGACCACCTCAGTCTAAAATAATGCAAAGGCTATAAACTCTTTATTCTGTGGATTCTGTTCAACTGAATTTGATAGAGTATCCTTTTACACTACTGCAAAAGGTATTTGGGATAAATTAGTGTCTATTTATGAAGGATCCTCATAAGTCAAAAGAACTAGAAGGAATATGTTGATAGGAGAACTATAAAACTTTAAGATGAAAGAAGAGGAGAGCATATCGGAAATGTATACTCATTTTTCAAAAATTACCGATGCTTTGAAAGGTTTGAAATAAGAAGTCACAACTTTTGAACAAGTAATGAAGATACTAAGGATACTACTAGAATCCTAAAACTAGAAGATCACAGCAATAGAAGAAGCAAATGATCTGAATGTACTTTTGGTGGATGATCTCATCAGCTCACTGATGTCACACAAATTGATCAAAAGTAAAAGAGAGGATCCAACAAAGCAAAAGAAAAGTATCACTCTCAAAGTGATCAAGGAGAGCAGTAGTGAATCAGCATCATAATCTGAAGATGATATGACCATGTTAGTCAAAAACTTTAGAAGGTTCACAAAAAGCAGCAGAGGTAGCACCTCAAGGAGATAACCTAAACAACAGAAAAAAATGGCTGAAAGAAAGATCTCCACACATACTATAGATATGGAGGGATTAGACACATGTCTCCTAAGTGTCCCAATGAAGAAAAAGTAAACATGAATGAGAAAGATAAAAAAAGAGAAAAGAAATACTTTAAGAAGTCATCAAGAAATCAAGCCAGAGGAATGTAAGTGAATGATGAAGACTCATCAGGGACACGTTTAAGTGAAAAAGGTGACAATGAAGTTAGACACCTCAAAAAAATTTTAGATGGCACACATGGAGAATGAATCAACAGATCAAGTGACCATCAAAGTGACCATCAAAGAGCAATACATGATAGACCTAGAGACGGATGTAAACTCTTATTACTCTTATCATTCTAACTCTTCAAGCTTGAATAATACTTATGATAATGCAAAAAGTTGATGAGTTACAACAATCATACAACTCTCTCTTCAACAAGTTTGAATCACTTGGCCAAAAATTTATTCAAAAGAAAAGACATTTTGATGTAACCATCAAAGTAAATTCTATTCTGGTAAAAAGAAATCTATCTCTATGAAAAAGAGGTTGGAAATATGAAGGAGTAGATATATTAAGCAGTATGTTGAGCAAATTCTCCAATCTAAGAGAATCTGTCGCCAAGTTCATGAGTATGATTGGTCAAACTAGTAAAAAGGGAATTGGCTGTGAGCACTCAAATGATGAAAATTCACAAAAATTTGTTGGTTGGTCCAAGGGTATGAACCTCGCAGAAGAAAAAAAAATTGTCCAAACATTAGAAGGTTCATACGATATCCCCGGGTAAAGAAATCAATGGAATATAATGCACAAAACAAAATTTCAAGTACTTGTTATTTCTGCAATAAAATTGGACACAAAATGTATGATTATTATGCCAAAAAGATGCAAGGGAAAGGTGCAAAATTGAGATAGAAACCCAAGGATTATGCACAATCTTCTAACATACACAACTCCACTAACACCATTGGACCCAATACTTGGGTACCAAAGAAGTAAGAAGAACATTTGCTTTGAATGTAGGTAAGTTTGAAAGCTACGTCTGGCAATTCCTAGTTCATGGATAGCAGCTGATCAAGAAATATAATAACAAACAGGAAGCTATTCAAAGAATTGAAGCTAAAAAATGGAGGAAAAGTTGCATTGGGTAACAATGGCAAAGTTCTCATCCAAGGGATGGGTAAATTTTATGGTTTATTGAATGCATGTATGAAGAATGTATTATATATAGAAAAGAATAATTTGATAAGTCTTAGTCAATTATGTGACAAGGGTCACAAAGTTGTGTTTGAACCATCTGCATGTGATATACTCAATATAGACAACGATCTATTATTTAGTGGAAAGAGATATGGAAATATTTATCTAATATAGCTAGATGATATCATTGAAAAATACTTAATTGTAGTCAAAGATGACCCATGGGTATCACGTAAAGGGATGAGATATATCAACATGTCAAATATCAGATTTTTGTGAAAAAAGATTCTCATGATTGGTCTACCCTAACTAAATTATGACAAAAATCAAATATGTAAATCTTGTCAATTGTTAAAATAGACCAAAGTGTCCTTCCATCTTAAAAATGAGGTATCTACATCTAGACCTCTATAATTATTACATATTGATCTCTTTGTACTATTTGATATTATCACCCTTAGAGAAAAAAGATATTTATATGTCATTGTGGATGACTACTCTAGATTCACATGGTTGATTCTCTTGACTAGCAAAGATGAAACATTTTTAATATTCTATACATTTTCAAAGCTAGTTCAAAATGAAAAGTAAATATCAATTGTGTCTACCTTAGTGATCATGGTGGTGAATTTAAAAATAAGAAATTTATTAATTTTTGTGATGAAAAAGGAATTCACCATAGTTTCCCGTCTCCCAGAACTCCTTAACAAAATGAAGTTGTGGAATGAAAGAACCTAATAATTTAGGAAATGGCAAGAACCTTATTGAATGAGAGTAAACTATCCAAAAGATTATGGGGAGAAGTAGTAAGTACAGCCTACCATGTATTAAATAGGGTTATCATTAGAGCTATCTTAAAGAAAATCCCATATGAGCTTTGGAAATGAAGGGAACCCAATATCTCTCATTTTTATTCTTTTAGATGCTCATGCTATGTGTTGAACAATGGGAAGGATAATCTTAGGAAGTTTGATCCAAAAAGTGATGAAGTATCTTCCTCAATTACTCTTTTAACAGTAGGCCATTTAGAGTATATATTAAGAGAACACAGATTGTAGAAGAGTCCATACATGTTAAATTCAATGAAGTAAATGTAACCCTGAAAAAGGAGTGTGATAGTGATGCAGATAAAGCTACAACTAATATTAAGAAGCTCAAATTGAATGATCAAGAAGATGCCACAAAATATGAAGTTATGTAAAATTTAGACAATAAGGAGAAGGTAAGTATAGGTAATGTTCCCTATCAAATTCCCAGTGATTTGAGATTTATTAGTGTCCATTCTAGAAAATAAATTATAGGTGATGTCAATGATGACATGAAAACAAGAAGATCCATGTAAAATATTTGTGGTTATTATGCTTTCATCTCTATAATTGAGCTCACTTGCATTGATTAAGCTTTAAGTGATGAAAACTGGATCATTGCAATGCAAGACGAGCTTAACCAATTTGAAAAAAATAAAGTATGAGAATTAGTTTCAAAACCAAAGAATGTTAATGTAATTAGGACTAATAGGTTTTCAAAAATAAACTAGATGAAAGTGGATTGGTTATAAGAAACAAGACAAGACTAGTCGCTAAGGGTTATTCCTAAGAATTAGGAATTAACTTTGAAGAATCATATGCCCCTATAGTAAGACTAGAAGCCATTAGAATGTTACTTGCTTTTGCATCATAGGAATTTTGAATTATTTCAGATGGATGTAAAGAGTGCATTTCTAAATGGATATTTAAATGAAGAAGTCTATGTAGAGCAATCCCCTGGTTTTGAAAGTGATGATTATAATCATGTTTATAAGCTCACCAAAGCATTATATGGTTTGAGACAAGCTCCATGAGCGTGGTATGAAAGGTTGAGCAAATTCTTAAATGATCATCAATTCTAAAGAAAAAAGGTTGATACTACCTTGTTTATCAAAATATTGGCAAGAATATGTTGATAGTTCAAATTTATGCAAATGACATTATAATCTCTGTCAAGACTTCTCAAAGATCATGCAGGTTAAATTTAAAATGAGTGTGATGAGAGAAATGAACTACTTTCTTGGATTACAAATCAAGCAAAGAGATGATTGAAACCACATTTGTTAATCCAAGTATACTAGAGAAATGCTAAAGAAGTTCAAATTGGAAGAAATTAAAGTAGCAAGCACTCCAATGAGCATATCAACAAGGCTGGATAAAGACAAAAAGGGTAAACTTGTAGATCAAAAACTATATCGAAGTATGATTGGATTTCTTTTTTACCTTATAGTATCTGGATTAGATATTCTATTTAACATATGCTTATATGCTAGATTTCAATTCTGTCCCAGAGAGTCTCATCTTATTACAGTGAAATGAATTTTTTTTAAGTATTTGGTTAACATACCTAATCTAAGATTCTATTATCCCAAGGGAACTGGTTTTAAATTAATTGGATATTCAGATGCTGACTTTAGGGAATACAAAGTTGATAAAAGAAATACCAGTGAAAAAAAACTATCAATTTTTAAGAAATAGTCTAGTATCATGATTCTTTAGGAAATAAACTAGTGTTGCTCTCTCTACAGTAAAAGTTGAATATATAGTAATTGGAAGTTGTTGTGCTTAATTACTTTGGATAAAATAATAACTTTTAGATTATGGAATGAGCTAAAGATACATACCCATTAAATGCGACAATACTGCTTATATATGCTTGATAAAGAACCCTATTTTGCATCCTCAAACCAAGCACATAGAAATTAGGCACTACTTTATTAGAGACCATGTAGAAAAACATCACATATATCTAGAGTATATGCCTATAAATGCTCAACTTGCTGACATCTTTACTAAGCTATTGTCTTTAGAAACTTTCTGCACCATTAGATGAAAATTAGGCATGACTAATGTTTCTATGCCAACCATTGTAATGTTTTGATCTACTTTAATAAGGATTGACTTTATCTCAGATAAAGTATTTATCTGACATTATTCTCACTCGTCTGAATCATAGTTTTTGAGGTCACATATACCTTGCTTTCTTGCCAGAATCAACTTATAGCTATGAGTATCACATCGAACTCCATCTTTAGCAAGATTGATTCCTTCTTTCTTGAAATATTATATCAAGTACCTAGTATTGCCCCCACGTCAAGTCTATTTTAACCCCTGAATAGTAATCCTTCCCTGTACCACAAAAATGAAGCTACTTAAAGAAGGGCACTTAGGAAGCCAACATAGCCGGAAGCCAAGCTAGTGGTGGGAACTGAAGAATCACCAATTGCTTCTTCAGTTGTTCTCTTGGTGGGATGATAAGGCTTTTGCTTACAACTATCTTCCATCTATTCTATTAGAAGTATTTCTCTTCAAAATTTGGCTTTATAGATATTATCCTTTAATCTCATCTCTATCAAATAGCTTTGATTCAAATAATACTATTTTCTTGGGCATTTGAAGAGGAAGGAAATGAAAGTAGTAAGTATATTATATCCATCTTCAGCCCCTCAGCTTCCCATCCACCATTCAAAACTTAGGTTTCTCACACTTGAAGAAACATCTCCAAGTTTTTTTGGATGCACATCTTGCCACTGCCTGAAACAAACCTCTCCAAGTTTTGGATGCACATCCCGCCATTGGCCAAAGGCCTCTCCATTGGGCTTCACCACAATCTCCTGCTCTATCTCCCTAAACTTAGAATGTTTGTATCTAGGCCAACCTACTTTATAACTCTAGTTTACTCTAGTTTATTTGTATTGAAATGCAATCAAATGAAATGTTTGTTTATTTTTTTTCCTTTGTTAGCCAATGTATAGTGGGAGTGGTCTGTTTCTTTTTGCTTATGACCAAAAAAGGGGAGAAAGAACCTGCAAAAATTATCTCAAGAAGGATATAAAAATTAGATGCATAATCTTGAACTAATCAGGGGGAGAATATATATAAAAACTAGTCAAGAGATATCATGGATAATGGCAACTTGTGAAATGATTAAAACTTGCAAGATATTTTTATCTGATTGCATACATTCATGGGGAGATTATCTTTTATGAGATAATTTTTAATCAAGTATTGTCATCATTAAAAAGGGGGAGAATATTAGTATAAATGCATGGTTTTGATGACAAATAAAACTTAATTAAAGATTATATATTAATGATTATTGCTAAGCATTTAGCAAACAGAATCAAGTTACAGGCCTCATGGACAAAAGAACACAAACAAGAATCAGAAGATATTCGAAGGCATCAATTTGTCTGACTAAAAAGACAAATAGCTTAGGTGAGTGCATAACCTAGAGATGAAGTACTGCTATGGTCAAAGCTCAAATGAAAAGAATCAATCGAGTCATTGTTCGTCTGTCAAAGTGAAGCTTATTCTGACTAATGCAAAGCAACAAGCATACAACAGACTTCATCTATCATAAGTGAGCCATAGTCTAATAGTTTACCAAGCCAATGATCTCCTGTTAAAATAGACAAATGCGGAGAAACAATATTCGTCTATGTCTCTATAATTCGTCAGTTACTTACAATAGACAAACCAACAGACGAACTGCTAGAAGTATAATTCATCTAAGCTTCTATAATTTATCTGTTACTAGCAACAGACAAATCAACAGACGAACTACTGGAAAGATGATTCATCTGTGCCTCTACGATTCATCTATTACTTGCAATGGACAAGCCAATAAATGAACCGCTGGAAAGATAACTCGTTCACACTAATTGGATTCGTCTGCTAGTTACTATGGATAAACTAGAAGACAAAGAGACTTTGTGTAATGGGCAGCTGGACAGATACTTTGTCTATCATAAGTGACGATGAGCAATGATTTCATCCAACATTAATGAGACTCTTTACAAACTGATGAAAGAAACTACCATTGCAAAATCTCTTCGATCGATACTTATTAAGAATCAAGAAATAAACTTCTCCAAGGTTGGCGTTGTAGGAATTCTAGCAAACAAGGATTAATTAGAAGATAGAGAATGTAAATATGTTAATTAGAACAGTCTTCTACCATTAATAGAGTTCACCCACCACCAAAGGCTGGAATTCAAAATAGTTATAAATGCAGCATCGTTGAATCAAAGGAGATAGGAGAACAATTAAGAAAAATATTCAATACCTTCTTGAGAGTAATTACTCAACTGAGTCAAAACTTTCTACATCTTTCAAGAGTCTTGAGCCTTGTATTCAAACCTTCCTCAACTTTCTTTGAAGGCTCCCAAGCACCTTTCAAAAAGACCATTTACTTTTGTATTTAATCTTTAGAATTCTTTCCCTGCTTATTATGAAGTGTCTATACAAGTGCTTTAAGTTTTGATATTCATTTACTGTAATTTCCTTTAGCTAGTATTTGAGACTAGACTCAAGAAGAGCTGTGATTATTTGAGTGCAGATAAGAGCTATTTATTTATGCTTCTTGAAGTTGGAGTCCAGAAGAGTGCTGGAAGCATTGTGTTTATGCCCCCTAGAGCTGGAATCTGGAAGAGTGCTAAGAGCACTATAGTTACACCCCTTAGAGTTGGAATCTAGAAGAGTTCAGGGTGTACTAATTGTATTTCTGTTATTGAAGATAGTGGAACCCAAGACACTAAGAGGAGAGTATTCTTGGAAGAGTGGAGTATAGTGTTAACTCAAACCAATATAAAAATCCTTATGTCTTATTTATTCATTAATTGATTGAGTGATTGAATTGATTGTTATAGGGACGTTTGATCCTAAAGGGGTTTAGCAAAATTTTAAGTACTTAATTCACTCTTCCCTTCTTGGGTATTCGCCTAAGTTTCAGGACCAACATCAACTATTTAAAAAACTATCTAGGTAGAGGCTTAATCTATCTTTGCCTTAGAATTGGTTCATCTACTCCCCATTTAACAAGTGCAGTCTATTCTTTAATTAGATACTATGAAAACCAAAGAATATGAAGCTTGAATTCTATATCTTGGTAAGCGTGAATGATATTATTGGTCGAAATCAAGACTTATTTTCTTAGTGGTCTCTCCGATTGTTTATACTCGCAAGAGAAGGAAGTTTACTTATTTTCTACTTGCTCATAAAAAGGAGTTTTCAAATGTACGGTCTGTGTTCAACCTGCATAATCCAATCGAATGACTCTAGTTATAGCACTCATGAGAGCTTTTTATGCTCGATAACGAAGCCAAGCATTCCCCCCCGCCCCCTCTCTCTCTATATATATATAAACTAAGAAGATTAAATCATTTCAAGTAATGGATGTCTCGTGTAGGTTAAGAAAATTATTCATGAAGTTAATTGATAAGGTAGTAAAAACTAAGATGTTAAACAGAAGTTATCTCTTATCCTAACTCATGAAGTTATCATTGAAGCTAATAAGTAATTTTTTTTCCTTTGTTTCTTTTATAGAAGTAATGGAGAAAAAAGAAATAGAAGGCTCAACTGAAAAACAGTTAGCTCAGGTAAGAAGTGTAAGATATAAACTTACTATTCATGAATGATTAGATAGGCTAGAAGAATCATGAAAGGATTATGTTAGAAATACTAAAATATAGTTGTGAGCCTTAACTAAAAGCACTCAAAGGCTGGAGCTTATGTTAAAGATAACCTTTAATTCACCATAAAATGGACCCAGTTTTTCAAAGAGGCTTACCACCTCTAGAAGTTGAATCACCTCAATAGATTACACAACTACGAAAGAAGATAGCCATGAGTAAGAAGCCCGAGATCGATATCACCCTAACACCTTAAGGAAGTGGAAGATTTTCTTAAAAGGCATAATGGTGAAGGAACCTCCAAAAGATAGGTCTTCAAAAGTTTGGAAAGAAGAGGCCATTAAAGAAGAATCATGAAGAAAAGTCTATGGAACAAAAGGACAAAGAAAAGCCCCTCAAATTGAAGCCATGAGAGAAAATGGTTTTGGAAAAACAAAAACCAAACCAAGAAGAGACTCAACTAATAGGATATCTGATTAAAATATCAAAGGAAGTAGAAAGAAATGAAGAAGAAACTTCCTTTATAAAGAAACCTTCAAAAGAAAAGTCAAAGGACAAAAGGAAGGGCTTAGTGTTGGGATTATTATATGATTTTGATGATGGCAAAACTTGTTTTAAGACTTAATTTATGCTAATGATGCTTCTAGTATAGGAAGCTTGAAATATAGAAAGATATGCTTGAAATATGTGTACTTTATTTGGATATTATTTATGCAAGTATATACATCTTGGTATAAGTTTAGGTATATTTTTGAATGAAAAAGAATGAATGCTTAGATAAGTTTATAAAAACAAATCAAGATTCAAATTACATATCCATGCTTTACAAATTATGTAAACTTCATATGGATAATTATATCATGATTTACAATAGAAAATATAATGAAAAATGTTAAGTTAATAATGTGACAAAAGTGCAAAAATTTCCAAATGTAAGTGTGTTGCTATAGTAATTTTGCTACAATACTACTTCAGTACTAGACAAAGTGGAAGATGAAGACAAAGATGGAGACGAAATACTTGCTATGGAAAAATGCTATAGTAGTGCTATAGTGTCAAGTGAAGTAGAAGACAAAGCTAAAGATGAAGTGTTGTCAAAGATAAAGCTAAAGACAAAGTAGTTGCTATAGTAACGTCTACAAACAAATAAGCAGATAATTAATTTATCTATAATTAACTATAGACAAAGTGGTGCTACAATGATCTGCTACCGCTACTATAGTGACTTACAATAGTGAAAATTAATTATTTTCATATATCAAAATTTTAATACACTATAGCAGTTGTATCTTACAACAATCTTCTTCTAAGCGATCCACAACCTTTCTGGATTGTAAAAATAGATAATTCATTAAAAGAGAACGAAATGCTTAAGGGTTCTAAGTACTAAACAAGAATCAAACATTAAAAAAGTCATTCAAATTTTTCAAGTGCAAGATTGTAAATATTTGCGCCTACCATCTGCCACATTTCAGAAAGTTTGAGTTACAGGGATTTGAAATATGCTTAAAGATGTTAATCTGATTACTTTATTTGAAATCTCACGCTATCTAAAAAATAGTGGAAAGGTAGCAGATGGAAGAAGAAGTTCAAAAAGTAAACATATTTGCCCCAAGAATGAAAAAGTCCACATTCGTCAGCAACTTACTACGGACAAACCTAAAGATGAAGTGCAGAGTCTAATTCGTCCATCACTTTCTACAAATGAATGCTAAATAAAAGAAGCATACCTTACTTCATCTGATCGAACAAATGGAAAGACAAAGCTGAATTTGTTTGTTACTTACTACAGACAAAGTATATTTATGAAGCTTCAAGTGGTGAATTCAAATCAATGGGAAGTTTGTCTAACACTTATGATAGACAAATACAGACAGAAAGAGGTTGTGACTTATCCAAGATTAATTGATTTATGTGACTTGTGTCTAAATGGTATCTGCACTCATACTTTCATTGTGCAGACTCATTTTAGTCACCATTTCTGGCAATAAGCGGTGCTACAGGTTTCTCAACTGTGTCAAGTTGAGTTGAGAATAAATATTTCAACAACAACTTATCTTCCTCTTTATAAAAGAATGGCATTGCAGCAGCTCAGGAATAATTAGAAGGCATGCATCCCAACAGTACAAATCACAATGATCTTCTACATTCAAAGCTACTCTCATTTCTGCATCAATCTCAACCTTCTTCTATGTAATGATTAAGTTTCTGAAAAACTATTTAAGGAGATGAGTTAAACGATTCAAACGTGGTAAAGGAAGACATTTAAAATGAGCGTAATCTTATGCAAATCCTTCTACCCATGGCCAGGAGCTTAAACCTTTAGTTATCTATTCTTGAGCCTTAACCTTCATATTCCTAATGGCCATTATGTTTATATTTTGGAAAGATTTTTCTATATTACTAGAGCTATAAAAGATTTCATCTTCCCCAGTGCTTCATTGTAACACTTTATAAAAGTATATTAGTTTTCTTGTTAATTTGAAAGCCAGAGAGTTGGTGGTGATCTCTGGAAAACCATCAAATTTATTAGTAATCTTAGAAACCAATGAGTTTCCTAATTATGAAAACCAAAAGAGTACTAAGAGCACTATATTTATGTCCCCTAGAGCTGGAATCTAGAAAAGTGCTAGGAGAAATTATTTATGCCCCCTGGAGCTGGAATTTAGAAGAGTGTTAGGAGCTCTATTGTATTTCTATTATATGAGATTTAGTGGAACCCAAGGCACAATAAGTGTATGCTCTTGGAAGAGTGAATATAGGGATGAGGTTCTCGAACCATTATAAAAATTATTTTATTTATCTACGTTTGTTTATAAGTTTTATCCTCCATTTATGTTTCTTATTTTATTATTTATTTTACAATGCACCACACATAAGCACGAAAAGAGAAAAATGATTCAATAGGGGTTAATTAATAATTTTTTATAAATTCAATTCACCCATCTCCTCTTGGTTTAAGTCATACTTTAGGACTCAATAGTTAGTAAAACCTGAGAAGCCACCTAAAGTAATAACAATGAAGAGACATCCTACACTATTGCAAATTTTGGGGTTTCTAGACGTGAAATCTGCAAACATTATCATTGTTATGGGCAATGTAGATTGCCTAGAGCATGCTGTAGATGTGGCTAGGTGGGACATTAAGCTAAAGATTGTCTTAATGGTGTAAATTGTTATGAGTGTGAGATTTTTTGGCATAGATTTAAGGATTGTCCTTAGAAGCTTTTCAATAAAGACAAATGATATATTCTATTTAATTTATCTTTGGTAGTTGAGTTTTCTTCTTGGTCATATGATGTAAAAAAATGTATGAAGAATGTTTTGATTAAGATTAATACCGATTGTTTAGACTTTGTGTGAATGTGTTTATTTAATTAATTTATTTGTTAAATGAGGTATGGCAATGGGAGTTTTTATTATTTTCTTGTGTGTGTTAGTATGATGAGCGATAACATTGTAGCAAATATACCTACACTTTCAAACTCACTTGCACCCTTAGATGATGCAAGATTTAGTCAAGGTCAAGTTAAGAAGGGCAAAGGACCCACGCTCATGGAGCATGTGGAGCCCGTTAAGAAGAGATTATATGTTGTCTAGAACTTTTCAATATGAAGTGGATAATGCACCACCCCAAAGTATTGCTTTAGGAGGTTAGGACGGTGGTGAGAGCACTAGTGGACCTGAACGGCCGATGAAAGAAGGGGAAGATAAGAGGTTTCATCAATCCATTGAGAAGTCTGTGAAACCATAGCAGACGAAGCTAGATAAGCAAAATAAGAAGATTGCAAGTAGACATGGAGATGATAACTACCATAGGTCCATAAGGGAGGGTATAAAAGAAATAATGGAATAATCTTATGATATAGAGAAGATGGAAGAAAATCACACTATAAGTACCCAACGAACAACAGGAACCAAAACTTGTAAAAGAAAGGTCCAGCAAGAGATGGTAGGGTAGAATGCGATTGCCTTCCAATGTGTGAACCCCTTATCTTTTGCTGAAGGTGATAGAGTGGTAATTGGAGATCGATTTTTAGAGATATGTAAATACTTAGACTTTCTGGGTTGTCCTAATGAACAACAAGTGTAGTTGACAATTTTTAAACTGTAAGGTGAAGCATACCACTGATGAGAGAGTCTTAAATGAGGATATTTGATAGCAAGGGTAATATGATCACCTAAGAAAAATTTTATCAAATCTTCTTCGAGATATACTTCTCACCTACAATCTATATTATGAAAGCAAGAGAGTTTGTAGCACTCAAGCAAGGTACAATGAAATTAGCTAAGTATGATACCAAATTCTCTTCCTTGATAAGATTTGTTCCTAAATTGGCTTCTAGTGATGAAGCTAAACTACGAAAGTTTGAAGATGGATTGGCAAAAGGTATAGAGGACGTGTTATGTCCTATCAATGCCAGACTTTTAGTGAAATAGTGACAAAAACACTATAGATGGAATAGGAAGTAGGGAAGATGGTTAGGGTTTTTGAAAAGAGTAAAGGAGCACCTGGAGAAGAAAAGCCAAACTATATGGAACAAGTGGTGCAAAAGTTAGAGATATGGACTAGGTCATTGTCAAAAAGAGGAGAGTATATAAATTAAGGTCAATGAATTGGTCACAAGAAGTACAAATGTAACAAGTGCCACAAATTTCATTATGGAATATGTCAAAAGGGTAGTTGTTTCACATTTGTGCAAACAAGTCATCTAACTAAGGATTTTTATGATAGCTTTATTTGTTATATCGGTGGGGAGGCTAGGTATATCTTAGGATTCTATGATGATTCTAGACCTGTAAAACCACAACAACAATGATGGCAAAACTTTCTAAATCGCTAAGCGGGTAGACCTCCTACAAATCATTATTAAGGAGGTTAGCAGCAAACAAGGGGACCTCAAGCCCAAGTCTATGCACTCAACCCTAGTCAAGCTTAGGCTACAATAAGAGTAATCATTGGTATAATTCGGCTTTGTAATGGATATGCTCAATTAATATTTGATACTGGTGCGGATAGGCTATTCATTGCATCTTCATTTATGCATAATCATTGGCAATGTTATCAGAACCAAACTGTGATATGAATCGCTTTTATGTACGGTTCAAGTTCGACCAGTTCAACCATTAGTTTAAACTATTTCGAATCGTGATGTCTACATGACATAATTATGATGTAATGATTTTTTAAAATTTTAATTTTTTTAAATATAATTAAATATATATATAACTATATATAAATGATTACGTATAATATGAATAGTTATAAATTACCTTTAGAATATATAATAATAGTTACACATCATAGAAAAAACCTAATATACATATAAAATAAAAAAATAATTCTAAAGACTATAATAATGAACTATCAATGCAATCATATAAATTTTAAAGATAAATCTAATAAAATATTTAATAATTTAAAGAAAATCAACTAACTTAAATGAGTCATATACAAATCTTTCTTTATTCTTCTATACTTGACTTTAATTGATAATGTACCTAAAATGAAATTATAATATATTAGTACAAATCATAAAATGCAAAGAATGAAATTGATAAATGAATAAAATATGAAACATAATGATTAAAGTAAGATAATTGATTATAACCTATGAGACAATTATTAATAATCTTCTGACAGGGATGGTAGTTACTGGCCTACTGCATGATGGATAAACATTGTTGGCCTGCTGCACGACAGACGGACACTGCTGGCCTGCAATGGACAAACACTGCTGAAGGGGAGATGAGAGTTTTTTGTTGCAATAGAAAGATATTACTACAATAGGTCATGGGGTTTTTTGCTCTACTATTGGGTTTTTGAGAGAGGGAGTAGGAAGATGGAGTAAGCAAGGCCTAAGGGGAGAAGGGAGGTGACAATTAGATTTTCGACTGAGGGGAGCAAGTAGCGGCAGCTAGGAATAGGGAAGGGCAGGCGGGGGCAGGGAGTTGGGTTTTCGTGAGACGAAATAGGGAGAGCTCTGGCTTGAGGAGAGCAAGCAACGGCAATCGGGAATAGGGAGGGGCAGGTGCAGGGAGAAGGGTTTTTGTGCAGGTTGCGGTTGACGATGACGATCAATTGGAGCTTTGGCGACTGCCAGAGGGAGAGGAGTAGGGGAGCGGTCGAGTCAGTGGGAACTAGGAAGGGATTAGGGTTTGGGTGTTTGGCATTTTTTTTTAGGGGCGCTCGGGTGAGAAGAAGAGAGGGTGGGTAGGACTAGTGCCAAAATGAGTTTTTTAAATTTTTTTAAAATAATAATGATAACTTGAACAGGGCCACAGTTGGACCAGACCACCCAATTTTGGAAGTTCAAGCGGTTTTTGCCCAAATGAGAGAACCACACCTGGACTGGACCACTGCCTTTATGGTTCATGGTCAGACTGAGTGGTCTGGTCCGGTCCGATTTTTAAAACACTAATCACGGGTTATGTCGTACCCATATGAAAGAATATTTGTTGGTGGTGTCGCTAGCAGAAGGGAAATTACTTCTGAATCTCATTTGTTTGTCTTACATAGTAGAAATAGAAGACTCTATTGTGACAGGTAATTTGGTAGTGATGGCAATGAAGGATCTAGATGTGATCCTAGAAATGGATTGATTGAGTTGATGGGTATCAAGTATCAACTTCTAGACTCATAGACTCACAATCTGAACTTTAGAGTAATTTGAGATTAACTTTGTAAGAAACTAAAGGAAGGTGTCTCATTTAGTGTCAATCATGCAAGCTGTGAAGATAGTAAGGCAAGGTGAGCAAGGTTTCTTAGTAGCAGTTATGGCTATTGGGAGTCAGGAAGTAAGGATAGAAGATATTCCATTAGTCCACAAATTTCCAAAAATCTTCTTAAAATACCTTGTAGGTTTACCCCTAGATAGAGAAATTGAGTTTATTATTGACTTAGTCCCCGGGATAAGTCCAATTTTCAAGACTCCTTACCACATGTCCCCAGTAGAATTGAAATAGTTGAAGGAAAAGTTGGATGAATTGATTGAATTAGGATTTATCCGCCCTAATGTATAGCTTTGGGGAGCACTGGTTCTCTTTGTTAAGAAGAAAGAGGCAGTATGAGACTTTGCATCAACTATAGAGAAATCAATAAGGTGACAATTAAGAACAAATATCCTCTTTCTTGCATCAATGATCTATTTGATCAGTTACAAGGGACATCTATCTTTTTGAAGATAGACTTGCAGTAAAGTTATCACCAATTAAAAATAAGAATGAAGATGTACTAAAATCTGTGTTTCAAATACAATATGGTCATTAATGCCATTTGGATTAATAAATGCACCAACTGCTTTTATGGATTTAATAAATTAGGTATTTTGTCAGTTTTTAGAACATTGTGTAGTGATATTCATTAATGATATTTTGATATACTCCAAAGGAAGAACTAAATATGAATAACATATACAAGGAGCATTGCAAGTCCAGAAGGAAAAACAGTTATATGCTAATTTGAAGAATATGAATTTTGGCTTTTGTGTTTCTTTCCTTGTACATATAATTAGTAGAGAAGGTGTATTTGTAAACTTAGGTAAGGTAGAGGCAATAGTTAGTTAGAAAAAACCTACTACTACAATTACTTAGGTTAAAAGTTTCTTAGGAATAATTGGATAATAAAGGCAATTTATAGAGAACTTTTCATCCATTGCTATCTCACTGACTAAACTAACATAGAAGAAAATCAAGTTCATGTGGATGAACGATTGTGAGAGAAGTTTTCATGAATTAAAAACTCAATTAACTACAGCACAGGTGTTGGCCTTACCCATAAGTGGTGAAAGCTATGTGGTGTACAGTGACGGATCTAGGAAATGCCTTGGTTGTGTCTTCATGCAACAAGATAGAGTAATTGCTTATGCTTCCTAGCAATTAAAACCATATGAACAAAACTACCCAACTCATGACCTTGAGTTAGTTGCAGTAGTGTTCCCTCTCAAAATCTAGTGGCATTACTTGTATGGCGAAAGGATAGAAATCTTTACAAATTATAGAAGTTTGAAGTATATCTTCTCGTATTAGGAATTGAACCTCTAATAAAGGAGGTGGCTTGAGTTGTTAAAGGACTACGACATCACAATTTAGAACCATCCTAGAAAGGCAAATGTGGTGAGGGGTGCCTCAAGTTGAATGACAAGTGTAGAGGCAACAACTTTGACAATCAGACAAGTACCGTTGATCCAACAAATGAAAGCTTTACAGCTTAGATGATTACCGTTGATCCAATAAATGAAAGCTCTACAGTTAGAAGTGGTAACTCCAATGGAAGCTATTAAATTACATGTGCTTCAAGTTCAATCAACCTTGATTGAATGAATCAAATCAGCTCAGAAATAGGATTAGTTTGTAATTGGAATGTTAGATTAAGGGAATTCGACTATTTTTTGTTGTAAAGCTAAGGGGAACCTAATGTTTTATAAAATATTGGTGATACCTGAAGTAGAAGAGTTATAATGAAAACTTGTTAAGGAAGCTCATCAGTCAAAATTTTCTATACATTTGGGTGATACAAAGATGCATAGAAATCTCACACAAATTTTCTGGTGGAGGCGCATGAAGGTAGAAATTGCTAAATTTATAGCTCAATGTCTGGTATGTCAGTAAGTGAAAGCTAAATGTAAAAAGACTATTGGGTTATTGCAACCTCTTAAAATTATAGAGTGGATGTGGAAACATATTATTATGGACTTTGTTACAACATTGCCAAGGTCACAATTTCATCATGATGTAGTATGGGTTGTGGTTGATCGACTTACCAAGTCAGCTCACTTCTTACTCTATTAAATGACTTTTAGAATCGATCAAATAGTCGAACTGTATTTGTGAGAGATTATTAGATTGCATGGAGTATCCTTATCTATTGTATCAAACAAGGGCCAATAGTTTGTGTTGAAATTTTAGTAAAAGTTACAAATTGCAATAGGTAAAAAATTGCATTTGAGTACAACTTATCAACTACAAACAAATGGCCATTCTGAGAGAACAATTCAATATTTAGAAGAATTGTTGAGAGCTAGTGCATTGGATTTTCTCAAATTGTGGGAAAAGCACTTTGCAATGGCCGAGTTTACATATAATAATAGCTATCAAGCTAGTATTGATATGAATTCTTTTTAAAGCTTTATATGGAAAGAGGTTCATGCTCCTCTACATTGGGAAGAGGTTGATGAAAGAAGGTTATTGGGACCGCAAATGATCCAAGAAGCTACGGATGCAATAAAGACAATCAAGAAGTGATTGCTTATGACCCCAAATCAACAAAACAAGTATCAGATTGCAAGCCTCATGATTTGCAATTAGTAGTTAGGGAACTTGCTTTTCTAAAAGTTTTACCAACTCGTGGAGTTAATAGGTTTGGTGTTAAAGGGAAATTGAGTCCTTAATATTTGGTTCATTTGAAATATTAGAAGTACTTGGTGGTGTAGCTTACTGATTGGCATTCCTCCATCAATATCCTAGAGTTTACAATGTCTTCCATATTTCTCAATTGAGATAGTATATGGTAGATCCTAATGATATTTTGTCAGTAAACCAATATATTATGGAAAGTAATCTAACACATCTCGAAAAAGCAGTGAGAATATTAGACAGGAGAAAAATAGTTGAAAGGAAAACTTATTAGGCATGTTCTAGTATAGTGAAGTAACTATGTAAAAAAAAGCTACCTAGGAGCTTGAAATTGACATTAAAGAGTCATTTTCTACAATGTTTAATGATTCTTCTTAATTTGTAAATTTTGAGGATGAAATTTTTTTGCAGGGTAAGAATGTAACATATCATGTTTTTATTATACTTTATTTTGACTAATCTAACATAGATGTGTGAATGGGTGCCTACATGGAATTGTTGACCTTGGAAGTTTGACATCATATTTAATAAATTTCATTTTATTAATAGTAACCTGTGTAGCTTGGATGGTAAAAGTCTTGGTTAATAAGGGGGAGGTCTAGAGTTCAATTAGGCACATTGTTAAGAATTAGAAAAAAAATTATCTTCTTTTTCATTTAAGCCCACTAGCAGTTTTAAATTAGAAAAAGAATGTGCATCATTCATGCATTACGTGGAAGTTATCTTTCCTTTAAAAGGAGTTTTACTCCGAAAAGGGAAGTAAAGGAGAAAATGTAAGGAGAGGATAGAGAGAGGAGACATTGAATGAGAAGGAAGAGAAAGAATGAAAAGTAAGAACAAGGTAAGTCTATTGGATTTGATTTTCTTCATAAAAAGTAAGTACATGATGACTTTTAGAATATTTTAGTTATTTATTAATGTATTGTATATGTTGTTAATGAGTTTATTAAACACTATTATCCTTATTTGGATTATGAAAAATGTAGATTAATGAATTATGTATTAATTATGGATTTGATTTATTATATCATGGATCCATTATTAGATTGATGATAACGGTTATGGATTGTTAGAATGAATTTTAGATGCCATGCATGGCACTATTATCTTGGAATAGATGGAACACATGTTGTTTATAATTTTAATATGTATGTACACAATGGTTATGGATTGTTAAATTTTATATTTGTTTAGAAAGGAATGACATATACATTGTTGTGTTAGAAACAAAGGGATGTTTGGATGATGATTTTTGGGCCTAAAAAATGATGAATAAACTTTAGATAAAATGCATATTTTTACATGATCAGTGATGAGCTCATAAACTATTATATTTGAGAACCTAAATTCATATGTTTTGGATCCTAAATTTATATAATTTTATTGAATTATAATAATATTTGATTAATGTTCAGAGCGGTCCAGAGAACGCGCTCAAGAAGTCAGATCAGGCATAGTAAATAATGAGGAAGAAACGAAATGCGAACGGAACGT
>JAYJMB010052167.1:0-28814 GCA_036873735.1 Pouteria campechiana
CCCCCCCCCCCCCCCCCCCCCCCCCCCCCCCCCCCCCCCCCCCCCCCCCCCCCCCCCCCCCCCCCCCCCGTGAGATGAAGGGAGACAAAAGGAATTATTAAAGATGTTTTTGAGTCATACTTCATCAATAAGGAACTGTAGTCAAAGTTGTATAGACATTGGTGTGGTAGAAAAGAAAATAACTTAGATGTATATAAAGGGAAGAGATAGTATGAGGAATCTTAGAACTCATGTCTCCATTCTTCATTGATAGTATCGTTTTGCTACATTTGGCAGATAGCGTACCTTTTAAAAATATGATTCAAGCTGCACGGATTTAAGGAGAAAACGTATTGCGTCCTTCGACGCACAAGATAAGGGGGACATCTTGATCAGGAGAATGAGGATATGAAAAATTGGATCAAAGAATGGCTTATACATGGGAAACTTATGGCTTGACTATGATGCATGATGGATGAACCGGCCCCGCAAAGCTTAGTATCATCAATTTTATGTCGTATTGTCAAGAGATCACGATGTTTTGCAAATCTATGGATGCATCTAAGCATTAGTTAAAAAACGGATCGAATCTCTTAAATAAAAATATCATGCAGTATAAATTATTATAGATATTGGAAATACATTTAAGAATGTTGGGAAATATTAGAGAAAAATTTGTCTTTGTATTGGACTCCTCTGCAGCCCACTATATTGATCTTATTTTTGAGAATATTGGTCAACGATAGAGTGTTCGTGATGTAATAGAGAAGGGTTGACAAATTACTAAATTCATCTACAACCATGGTTGGGTGAAGGGATTGTTTCATGAAGCTTTTGATTATAAAAGAGAAATTGTACGTCCAAGTAAGACGTGATTTATTATAAATTATATTGCATTGGATAGTCTATGGAATGCCTATCAAACACTTAATACGACAATCAACACCGATGTGTGTGGCATGATTCCAAAATATTCATAAAGTCAAGAAGGGATGAAGATGAAGAAAATAATTATGACAGCTTCCTTCTAGGATAAATTGTAAAGGGTATTGAATATTCTAGAACTCATATATAAAATCTTGAGAGTGTTTGATAACGAGACATCCTAATATGGGTTCTTTGTATGAGGCATTGTATTTTATGGAATCCATAAAGAAAAACGTGAGAGGTAGGCAATAGGTAATTATCATCATTAAAAATCGCTAGAAGAATATGCTCCATCATCCATTACATGCAGTTAATGAATTCTTTCGTATGAATAATAAATTATTCAAGTTTTGTCTTTGTGTATCTTCTTTTATTATAGCTTAATTCCAATCTAATTATTGTAGCATATTTTTTAACCCGAAATACCAATATGAGAGTGGTTTTGGATCATATATGGAGTTGAATGGTGCAATGATTTAGGACTTTGAGAAGCTGCTTCCCGATCACCTTAATAATCATGACTTTGGGATCGAGGTAAATTATCTTGTTTAATGTAATAAAAGAGATAATTGATCCTTATATATGTTTAAATAGTTGATGACTTTTTGCGATGGGTGAGGGATATTTGGAAATGTTTGTTCAATCGGGGTCAAAAGGTTTACCTTGTATGTAATCGTTTCTAAAACATTATGCCATATTACATTTGTTTGATGATGACTTGCATATCTGCTTAATCTTTACAAGTACTAATACATCATCTTGAATTGATTGTAGGCAAATGGTGGAATTTGTACAGCATGAAGACCCCAACACTTAAGCTACTAACGGTTAGAATTTCAAGTCAAATAATGTCTTCATCACCATGTGAATGAAATAGGAGCGTATTCTCTCTTATCTATACTTAGAGAAGGAATAGAATAGGGTATGAGAAGCTAAAGAAGCTAGTGTTTCGTTATTATAACTTGAGGCTACAAGAGAGGTTGCTATGAGATGAGAATAAAGAGCTCGAAGACTTTCTAGATCTTATGATAATTGGACAGCATGTACACATGGAGGAGGATGATACTAGAGACGATTCATTATATGAATGGTTGCAATCAAAAGATCTAGATGAAACAAATAGTGGTCCAGCAAAAATCATTACTTAACAGGCTTGTGCACAAGGGGTGGATGTAAAGGAGGTGTTACAACTAGAGTGGACTCCAGAAGAAGCCTTCAAACCATTATCGAGATCTCAAACCCAGACAATTATTAAGAGAGGCTCACCAATGTCTCAACGAGCATTGAGTAATTCTTCATCATCAAGAATAGAGTGGTGATGATGATGATGGTGGCGGTCATGATGATGATGACGGCGAGAGTGATAGTGCCATTGGTGGAGGTAGCTTATCATACCCACAAAGTCAAAGGCCATTTAGCCATTTACTTATAGGGGTATACACATACTATACAAGATGAGAATCATGATGCACACCCTTTAATCAGGTGAAAGAAGGAAGTGGGAAGGGCAGGGAACTAGTTGAAGTTAACATACTTACAAATAGTATGACATTCGTAGATTTAAGTGGCAATAGAGAGGAGTCTTCCTATGGGCTAGGAGACATCCATAACAAGGGTTAGATGATTCTAGATTTAGACCTTGGAAGTTAATTCCACTAGTTGCATTGGCTTGGTCTAGGCCACCATATGAATGGTATTAGCCCTCCCCACAGCCAACTCAACTCAACTTGGCCTCACTTAACATCCAACCATATTTACATACATCATCAAATTAACCAAAAAGTAGAGCAGATTCATCATTATCTTATAATATTTTTGGAGGACCTTGTCTTTTTTGGCAAATGTCATGTGAATATGAGCTTACACGTCAACAAGATAACGATGAACTTGCACCACACTCCACTTGGTATTAAGGTATGAGACTATATTTAGTTTTAATTTTTAAAACACTAATCATATATTGTTTCTTTTTGACTTATTATAGGAGATATAATGTTTAAGATTATGCTTCTCTTATTAAGATTTACTCTCCTTTTGTTTATATGTATGCATTTATCATGTGTATTTCCATTATTCATTCAATGGTGACTTTTTTAGTCTAAATTTTTTGTTCCAATTGTGTATTTATATTTATTATAATTTATTACAAAGTTTCATTAAAAATCTCTCAAATTTTCTCTATTTTTTTTCTATATTTCCAATGAAGTTCTAAGAAAAAATGATAATATCTTTTTTCCAAGCCGCCAATAAATAGGTATGTATTGATATTACGAACACTGGTTTCAAGTTGCCACCAACTAAAAAGTTGGAATGCAGATGGATTTAATTAAAATTGGTCCACTAACAGGAAATTATGCCATAGGAGGTTTAGGCACCCATTACACTCTAAAATTGGTCTCAAATAAGCTATTCGTTAGAAGATCTGACTAAGGTGATTTAGTCATCAATGTTCCACAGACAAATCCTGATTTGGGCATCATATCAAATTTAGTGAATGCAACAAAGGATAACTGAAATATGCTCAAAATGAAGATGCAAGGGAATTCATGAGAGTTCAAAATATAAAATCAAAATGTAGCTAGTTGAAACTTCTCACTAAACACCTATGAACCCATCTAATCCTGGTAAAATACCATCCAAGATTGACTCGACAAGGTCATTTGATAGGAAATAACCCATCCAACCTCATACCAAAAGGATAAGACCCACAATTCTCTAAGAATTGAGTAGTAAAGATTGGAAGGACTATTATCCTCTCTCATTCCCTCCATCCTCCCCTTTCTTCTCTTGGAATCTTCTCTCTCGAATAAGGCTAGGCCCGATCACATATGGAAGGATCCATGTTACCACAAGGTATGTGAGATGAAATCACATTACAATAGGGCATCCTACCCTTCTCTTGATGTCCGGATCCCTTTTCAAGAGGAATAATCCACTATTTATAAAGTCTATTAGTGGCCTTCATTTGTGGTACGAGGCTTAACTAATTGCCCATTCTAGCATGACGTTTGTGGCTAAATATTGAGTTCTTGTGCTAGCCCAAAGATCAATTAAAGGGTTGTTTCATGCATTTTCTAATGCATAAGTCTTTTGTTTTGGAAATGGTCATTTTTGTACATTATCATGGCAAACAAAGTGTGCCACTTGTTGACACAAGATTTCTACATCGAGAAACTAACATCCAAAACAATCAGAATGTGCTACTTTCAATGACATGAACTTCCTGCATAAGAGAGTGAACATCCAATGCAATCAAGAGGATGAGCGTCTTCCAAAAGAGAACATCTACTCTTCCTCCCTCACTCATGGGGTATCAACAAGAGCACAAACAATAGGTGTGCCAGTGCCCGAAGTAAATGGGAGGGTGTAGATGTGCATTGCATGTGTTGGCTTCTCAGCCATACGCTCGGTGGTTGGATGGATCTGGGCATGCAGAGATGGTGAATGGTAACGATAGAGACACACGTGTGGCTAGGTACAATGTGGATGAGTTGTTAGCAACAAGATGATGATTAGTTAAGAATGTAACAAGCTAGGGCAGTGTGAATTGGATGGGGTAGGTGCATTGTTGTGAAAGGCGCACGCTAGGCACAAGATGTAGGTTGAGCACCTTAAACTAGTCAAGGAGAGGTGCGATCAATAAGGCACTATTAAGTAGGTGAGGACAAAGGCATGCACCTTCATGCATCATCGAAGTATGAAAAAATAAATAAATAAAAGGATAGTTTGTGGCTAGCCATCTAAAAAATCAACTAAAGAGTGGGGAAAAACCTCCAAAACAAGAGAGAAGGGAAAATCCCTCACAAAGGGGGGAAAAAGCATTTGATTTCTCAAGTTGGAGAGACGAGGGTATCCAAAATAAATTCTAATCTCGTATCTTCCCAATGAACAACCAAACCATCATTGTATGAACAATCAAAGAGTAGGGATAGTAATAATCTAGTTTCTCAGATTGATGCAATGAGCAAAAGATTAAATGGTTCATGTTTCCATCTTGGGGGTAAGGGTCATATTGCATCATAATGTCCTCAAGATACTCACATTAGTTCATATAGATGATCAAACATATGAAGATGTGGAAATTGATCAAGTTGCTGAAACTTTTGAGGAATCATCAGATTGTGAACTTGATGAAGACTATAGCCATTATGTGGATCCACAACAGAACATGGTACATTATATTTTGACCACTTTAGCTGCAAATAGTGATTGCAGACGTACAAATATATATACCATCAATTTTTTAAATGTGGAAATACAGAGTGTAGATTGTTATGGATGAAGTTCCATGAATGTGATTGCTACATCAGCCATAGCCAGGCTGTAGACAAAACTACATTACCTGTAAATAAAAGATGTTTAGTTCCTATATCAATGGGTGATTATAAATAACAATGTTTGGTATGATATACTACCCATGGATGTGGCACAGTCTTCTTGGTTGCCCTTAGCTATATGATATGAAAGTAATCTATTATGGATAACCTAATACCTATATTATCAAACGTAATGGAAAATCTATCCTCTTCAAGTCTGCTAAACCTAAAAGGTGTGATAAATCCCACAAAAAGGAGTCTCCATTTGATTCATCTGAAAAATGACCCATAAATATACTAACTAGAAAATAATTTGAAAATGAGAGTCAAGATTCGGGATTTACTTTGGCTATAGTATCCAAAGAGGAAACATCTATGGCTCTTGAAGAGTTTAAAATTGCAGTGCTTAAAATCTAGGCACTATTAGAAAAATTCAAAGATGTGGCTCCGGATGAATTACCAAATGAGCTTCCACCTATGAATGACATTAACATGATACTTATCTCATCCCAAGATCTCAATGACCAAATTTACCTCATTTTCGAATGAATCCTGCTAGCATACTAAACTAAAAAGATAAGTTACCAAATTGTTAATAAGGGGTTTCTTCGTGAAAGTCTTAGCAGGTGTTTTACCTACCCTTTTAAAAAAAGATGAATCTTGAATTTGGAACATTTAAAAGACAATAATGAGACACTACAAATTGAGAAATTTTATATAAATCTCAAGAAATGTTATTTTTTACAAACCCAAGTGATCTTCTTAGGATTTGTTATATTGGCTAATGGAATTTCTATGGATCCCTCAAAGTTAAAAGCCATTAGAAAGTGATCTGAGCCTTCATCTATTTCTAAGGTGCGAAGCTTTCATGATCTTGATACATTTTATAGATGCTTCATATTATTCAACACAATTATGGCACCTATTTCAGATTGTCTAAAACATAAAGAATTTCAATGGTCAACTTCTGCTTTTAGAGCATTTATAGAGATTAAAAACAACATGATTGAAGCACCAATATTGTATAACTCTCTGATTTTATAAAAGTTTTTAAAGTTGTTTGTGATGCATCTAAAGTTGGAATTGGAGGCATTCTAAGCCAAGAAGGTCATCCAATTGCTTACTTTAGTCAAAAACTTAATGAGGCTAAACAAAAATACACAGCGTATGACAAAAAATGTTATGTTGTCGAGCAAGCACTTAAATGTTAGAGACACTATTTGCTACCTAGAGAATTTGTTTTATACTTCGATCATATAGCGTTGAGGTATTTGCCATCACAAAAATGATTAAGTGCTAGGCGTGCAAAATTGCTTGAGTTTCTACAAGAGTCCACATTTGTTTTTAAACTTCGCACTAGTACTAAGAACAAACCTGTGGATGCTCTCAGTCATGTCGTTTTCATTCTTCACACTATGAATGTTAACATCGTAGGTTTTGAAAGGTCAAAAGACAAATGCTCATCCTACATTAATTTTCAAATAATCTTTTATGAAGTGCAAAATGAAAATCGCCATGATTATGTGATTCATGATGGATATCTATTTAAAGGAATGAAGCTATGTATTCCCAACACGTCCGTTCGAGATTTATTGATTTGGAAATTACATACTGGAGGTGTGGCCGGTCATTTTGGCAGGGATAAGACAATTTTACTAATTAAGGAAACACTTTATTAGCCAACATTAAAAAAAATGTGTCAAGAATCGCTTCACAATGTCACACATGTCAACTTGCTAAAGCTTAAAAGAGAAATACTAGATTATTTACTCCGCTACCTATACCACATATCCCATGGCAAGATTTTAGTGTAGATGTTATACTTAGCTTACCTAAGACTTCTTGGGATTTGATTCAATTCTTATGGTGGTTGATAGATTTTCGAAAATGACTCATTTCATCCCATGTACTAAATATGTTGATGCTTCATATATTATAAAATTATAACAGTTCAATTAATCATCTTACTGATAAATCTCCTTTTGAAATTGTCTATGGTATTACTCGTGCTCCAATTGATTTAATTCCTTCATCTATTGAAACCTTACACCTACTATAACCAAATCCTTTGCCCAACACATTCAAGATGTACATGCTAATATTCGAAAAAAAATTAAATTATTTTAAGTAATAAAAATTATAAGCTTATTGCAAATGTTCACTGTAAAAAAAAAGAATTTAATGTTTAGGATTATATGATGGTTTGTGTACAACTAGAAAGGTATCCTAAAATCCTTTCAAAAAGTTGTATGAACGAGCCAATGGTCCCTTTTGTATCATAAGGAAATTGGGTTCAAATGCCTATGAACTAGATTTGCTAGCAGATATAGTTAGTTCCACTTTTAATATAAATGATTTGTTTCCTTATCGAGGTACTTTTGAGCTACCAATTAGACTACCAGAGTTCCAACAAATCACACCTTAACATCACCTCTGCCTGTACTTCCATGAGTTCCACCTATTTCTTCAGATCAGATAGAAAGTATACTTCAAGATGAGCTTGTTATTTCTGGATCTAGCATAATCTAGCAATATCTTATCAGTGGAGGGGCAAATTAAAGTCCGAGGCCACATGGGTCACCGCAATGAGCTTTCTCAATTGGATCCTTATATTCTTAAGCAAATATCACAATCAAAACTCTTGAGGGGCGAGTTCTTTCAAGCCAAAGAGAATCGATGGAAATATGAAGGATCCTTATTTTATGAATACTTTCCACAGACGAAAGTACAAAATTTAGAAGTGCAAGTGTCTTCTTCAAGAAGATTTCTATTTGAATTAGTGTACCTTAGTTAGATTTTCTAGAAGATATTAGTATCTATCTTAAATTTCTTGCTAGACATTGTTATCTATTTTTAGTTTTCTTCTCTTAGGAGAATAAAATTAACTATTTGTAGTTTACTTCTCTTATAAGTCTTACTAAACTTAGGTAGCCTCTTGCATTTATAAATACAACCTTTGTAAGCCTTAGGAGGCATCGAAGTTTGAGTTGAATACAAGTATTCCTACTTTCTCTAATGATCTGCTCTATCTTTCCCCCTTTTCCTCGACTCTCCTAGTCATTCTTCATATATCTCTTCTTTTCTTCCCTTTTCATTCCTCTGAAAGGATCCTTCCTCTTTCTTTTATTTTTTTCTATTCATCCTACATCATGTATCTTAAATAGCTATGGACAAGTAGCATGACTAGGGGAACATAGTAGTCAAGGTAGCTGGCTATTGGCAATAAAGACAAAAGTGGCATCTTTATCAAACACCACCATTGCTAATTGCAGATCCAAGCTTATGCCTTGTCGCTGAATCCACCCACATAATAGCACATCCATCTCACCTTCTCTCATTGTTGGATTTTGCATAACAGTCAAATGGTAGGTCAAGATTTCATTAGGAGGCATATCGCTAATCACTACCCATAAGGCAACTAGATACCTAAATGGAGTGTGGCATTGCAAGACAGCGGGTGTCTTACTTGGTCGGAGCATACCACCAATAGTAAGTTAACATGTAGGTTTTTGGATGTGTAAATCATAATCATGTCAACACAAGACAGTAGGTGATCAGCATTTAAGAAATTAGTGTCCAAGTGTGTTCATCCATAGGGTAAATTAGTCATTTCATGCAAAAATAAATGCCTGGTCATCATCGAATGGTGGCAATGCAAGCTTATTTGTAATTGTTATCTAAAGTTGGAGGGTTACTAGCAATTTTAGATGCTATATATAGGTTAATCTAAAATTGATAAACAAACTTTTAGGTTAATATGAAAATTTCTAAGCCATGATGACAAGCAAAGAAGCATACCACATCTCGGCTTGCAAGTGTAGCATACATGGCAATGAAACCTGCAATGGCACGTTTGATTAGACAATAAAGGGAAACTAGACTAGGAAACAATAGCACTACATCAGCTAACTGTTCTCATAAAGCATGGCATTTAAACTACCAGGCGTACCTTCTTGCTATCCTCTGAAGGAGTTCCTTACAATTATGCATGCCAAATCCAATGCATTTCACAAGTGGTCTGAGTAAGAATGCCTTGAAGGCTTAAACCTATTTCCAGAGGTCTGAGTAAGAATGCCTTAAAGGCTTAAACCTATTTCCAGAGGGCTGAGTAAGAATGCCTTAAGGGCGCCTATTTCCAGCCTTGCTAACAGATCAAAACAAGTTCAAAAATGAAGTTATCTTGTATTGGCAGCTACACAACTAGCAAAGGGCCAACTCTGTTTGATATTAAAATTTAAAGAGATTGGAAATAACAAGTGATCAATGCAAAAGGCTAAACACAATGCCAATTACCATTTTCATGATAACTTTTGATCAGGTTAGAGTTTCAAGAACAAACCCATTCCAGAAGGCCACGTTTCCAAATTGCAAAAAGAAAATATGCATGTGGTCCAAGGGCACTATTATTGAAAGCAAACTCAATGACAACATGTATGTTATGAATATAGTTTTTTGACTTTTGATTTCAACCCCACTGGAATTGTATGTGAATTTAGAAAACATAAAACAACATGCATACCACTGTAACGGCCCATTAGCTTCACAACACCCACACCATTCCCAACACTTTCAGCTTCAACATGTGCTGCATTAATGGCCCGTTGAGCCTCTTCGACAGCAGTGTCAAAACCAAAGGACTTGTCTATCACCTAAATCAACATCATGATGAGCAGCATCAAACAGATATTAATATTAGTTCCTGAGATGATCAAGAGTCAATGAAACAACTTATGCAGAACAGACAAAAGAATTACTGGTATGTCATTATCAATAGTCTTAGGTATGCCAGCAACAGCAACTTTGAGACCGCGTTTTTGAATTTCCTGCTCAATGAAAGGTTTAAGAATTGTGAGACAGAAAAAGAGATTCATAAAAATTAATAACGCAATTCAGAGGATATTCTTTGTTTATTTGACTTAGAAAACATTTGCCATGGCTGTAAAACCAGAAAACGGTCACCTGGTTCAGCTTGGCCTCATATCAAAATAAGCTGGCTTGAGCTTGTTTCAGTCTTGGCTTGTCAAGCTTAACCTTGTACCAAGTAAAGCCAAGCTAAAATTGCTTGATTTGTTTAATTAGCATTTACTAAACAAAAGTCACTCAAAACTAGTTTTTTCAGAGATTTAGAGTATTTTAAAAGATTCATCCAAAGTTTTAGGGGAAGAAAAATGGAGTCAAAACTAAAGAATTTCTTCTCTTCAAGATTTGAGTTGATTATAGGGAAGAGGAGATATTTGCAAACTAGTGAAGGATTCAAACAAAGTTTAAACTGCATATTGGATGTTGAATCTGAGGTTGACAGTTAACTAGGGAGTTTGTGAAAATTTTGAAAACAGGCATGTTTATATATCAACCTACTTTAAAATGTTCATATAGTTAGGATTTGCTGGGAGAGACCAAAATCTTCCTAGGTCAAGTCAATTTGGATTTTATTTTTATTTTTGTTCCAATTTTAAAAGAAAAACTTGAGTTTTTTATTTGATAAAAATGTTAGATGATTTAAAAGGATGTTCATTATGTTGTAATAATTTTAGAAATATCTTTTAAAATTTTTTAATTTAAAAATTCAAAAATTGCATTTTTTTGATATATATGTTACAAATGTAGGCATCGTCCATTTATAGTACGTTTGATTATCTAAAGGAATACTTTTTAAGATATTGAGAGTTTAGCAATGCTTATTCACTTAAAAATTTACTCATATAAGACATCCAAATATTTTAAACTTAATTGGTTGATGGCTTGATATCATGCTTAACCAATTTCAAGTTTTTGATTGGATGAATTGTGACAAACTGCATTTTCTATTGAATATATGAATCAATTAGTAGTTTTTAATCTATCACTTAGTGCATAACAAAAATAATAACCAATGTTTGCAATTTTGAATTTTTCGGACGAAATTTCACCAATAATTTTGTTTTGGGATGCCAACGATATGTTTTCGCCAAAGAACATTAGAAAATTATGGGACTAGGCGAAAATCTCAAAATATTAGGAAATTTTCTAAAAATTTCCCATATTCTCAAGATGAAAGGTATTTCTTGCTGAAATGTTTGTGGGATAATTTTCTTGCCAAAAAGTTCGCCAAGAAATTGAAACCAATGTCTAAAAAGCCCTAGCTACCTATTTAACTAACTAAAATCATTCAAAACTCAACTCTGTCTTATAAAACTCATTTTCAAAACCTCCTTTTATGATTTTCTACAAAAAAAAGGAAATTTAAATGACTAAATAGAAGATCAAAAATCTGTAATAGGTCTATCAACGTCCGCTCCAACTATTTTCCACATGAAATTGATTTTTACTCTTTGAAATCAAGAATGAAGGTTTCAAAATCCATTTTCGAATGGATTTATGCTGATTTGAGAGCTTAAAATCAACTCACAGAAGAGTATCTTACCTCTCTTCCATTGACAACAGCTTTAAACACAGATTTTGTGGTTTTTCACTTTGAATCTATCCCTCTTGCTTCAAAATCGAGATTGGAGTGTTTGAAATCTATTTTTGAATGGATTTATGCTGAGGTTGGAGGTAAAAATTGACACATGGTGGTTCATCTTCTAGATTTTGTGCCCACGACTTGGAATCACCTCATTTTGGATTTTTTCTGTCATTTGAAGCTTCAAAACACCACCACCAGCATCAAATTTACAGCGGAAGGCTTCAGTTTCAATAGTACAGGGTTTTTTTTTTTTTTGGTGCGGGGGGGGTCGGGGGGGGGCGGGGGAGGGGCGGTTGGGAAGATGCAAGTGTGCTGATAATGATGATTTATCACCATTTATTAGAGCTTTTTATAGATATTTTATAATGTAAATTAAAATAAGTTGTAGATTGGACTTTTTTTATACAACTTTTAAAACATATAAAAAAGTATTTAACCTAAATAATATAAATATTATTTAACAGTAATAATAATTAATCAAGTTCTTATATAATTATTTATAGAGTTAGTTTTTAACTAATGCATTTATCTTTCTGTAAGTTATAAAAATAAATGGTTTATATTATATTTTTTAAAATTATGTTATTAAAATTATGGTAGATAAATATTTATAAAATTACTCATAAAAAGACATGCATAATTATAGTCTTAAATATACACACAAATTTTTTAGGTGTAAAAAAGTATACTGTCTTTCTTGTTGAAATTATTTTATTGTAACTAGTTTTAATTATTCCACAATATTATTGTTTTTATTTATAGGTTTAATATGTCAGACTCGAGTACCAAAAAAAAAAAAAAAAAGGTAAAACTAAGCCACAAGATATCAATTAGGAGGATGGGAAGACAATATGTGAGTATCCAAATGAACCAAGGTGCAATTATTATGATAAAAAAAAATGAAGCCTAGGGGTGTTACAAGATTGAAAAAGCATTTACCTAGAGGGTAAAAAAATATAAAAAATTGCTCTAAGGTGTCCCAAAAAAGTCAAAAAGATGATGGAAAGAGTTTTATTACAAAGAGTAAGCTTTTGGGAGTAAAAAAAATAGCACAAAAAAAATATTTCTGAAAAATTATATGAATTTTCAAGTATTGTAGATGTTGATGAGGAGGAGGAAGAGAATAATTATAATATGAGAAGAGGTATGCATGCCTCTAGAGCAAAGCAATGGCAGAATGAGCAAATGAATCGACTAGAGGGGAATAGGCCAACATTCCATGAGTCTATTAGGGAAGCTAGTGGTAGTAGTAGGAGTGGTGTAAATGGTGAAATTATGAGATATTTTGGACATAGCAAGAGTACAAAAGTGACTGAATATAAATTATATGGGCAGGTGGGGAGTATAGAAGAAAATAAAGCAAATATTTAATAAAGGAAAGGATAATGTTTCCCAGCTTAAAAGATTTGGATCCAAAATTTTTTTTCTAAATTGTTATTCTAGATATAGTTGCATTTAAAAACTTTGTAGCTGTGAACCAAAGAAAGGGAGAAAATGTAAAACCCCCTATGAGAAAGGAAATTATAGAAAGTGTTTGAAGGGAGAGATAACAGAGATAAAAAAACTGGATAAATAGTCGAAAACATTATTGCAATACTTATGGGATAACCATCATGTGTGATGGATGGTTGGGCCCAACTAAAATATCTATAATTACTTTTACGGTGCATTGCAAAGGCATATCAACATTTATAAAGTGAGTAGATGCATCATCATATGTAAAAGATACACACTATATCGAGTAGGAATTAGAAAAAATGATTGAATGGGTTATTGAAGATCGTGTAGTGCAATTTGTTGGTGACATTAGAAGTGCTAACAAAAAAGTTGGCACAACACTAAAAGAGATATTCTTTATATTGGACTTCACGTGTTGCACATTACAAATGTTAGAAGATATTGGTTGTCGTCTAACTATATAAAAATCACTTCAAAATGTACATACAGTGACCAAGTTTATATACAATCACAGTTAAGTTCTTCCTATGTTTAATATGACATCTAAATATAATAGAGAGATTATTCATCCTAGTAAGACAAGATTTACTATAAATAATATTGCATTGAATAACTTGCACAAGGCTCATCAAGACCTCATTACAGCTTTCAACTCTAAGAAGTGGCATGCCTCAAAATATAGAAAGATAGCAAAGGGAAAGAAAACACATAATATTATTATGACAGGTACATTTTGAGATCGCCTGCAATGAGTATTAAGCATATTAAAACCTATCTACCAAGTTTTAAGAACAGTAGATAATGAAAAATATCCATCCATGGGTTCCATGTATGAATCCATTTGTATTATGATACAAGCAATCAAAGAGAACAACCTCGAGAGTGTAGATTTTGCTCTGCAGATTATAGAAATTTGTTGGGAGGGCATGCTAAGTTATCCCCTACATGCTATTAGTGAGTATGTAATTTAATTAGTTTCAATTTCATAGAAATGTGTAAATCATTTTTGTTTACATTAACTAACACAATTTTTAATTTTTGCAACTTATTGCTTAAATCTCAAGTATCATTATGAGCAACATCTAGGCCAAGATTCTCAGCTTGGCACCTCAATTTTTAAGGTGTTCGAAAAGTTTGTTCCTAACAATCCTAATGCTAGAGATCTTATAAGTAATTATCTATAATTTAATACATTTATATCATTTTCAAAGATAGTTTGTTGATTAAGAATTGCATATTAATAATATTTTTTTTAATGCTATAATTGATGTACTTTCAAAATGCCAAGAGGTTATTTAGGATGAAAGTAGCAATCCAATCAAGAAATAAAACAATACCATGTAAGTAAAGGATAGTGAAATAATAATATATTGTTTACTTTTTGTTTTAAAATATTAATAAATCTAAATTTTCTTTCGTAAGTGAATAGTGGAACTATTATAGAATGGATACCCCAAATTTAAGACTATTGGCATATAGAATAGTAAGCCAAATAGCATTTTCATCACCATGTGACCGTAATTGAAGCACATTCTCTTTAATCTATACATGTTGTAGAAAAACAATTTGGGATACCAAAGACGACAAGATTTGATGTTCTGTCATTACAATATGTGGCTTCGGAAAAGATTAATCCGATTTGAAGAAAGCCCTCTCGTCTTGAAAACCCATTGGATTTAATAATGATAAGGCATTATGCTCAATTAGAGAAAGAAGATGAAAGAAAGAACCCCTTATATGAGTGGCTACGGTCTAATAATTTCAATACTAGAGATGGAGGGCCAAAACCTGTTATTACTAACAGAGCTCATGAACAAAAAGTTAATGTACAAAGAATATTAGAGGAGGAGAAAACCCCAATAAATGATCTTAATCCATTGACAAGATGTAGAAGCACTTTTCTATCACAAGATCCTTCTAATCCATCTCAAGTTAAATGTTAAATTATTATCAAGCATGGGGTCTTCTTCAAGAACAAAAAGTGGTAGTGATGATAATAATGTTGGTAGTGAAGATAATCATAATAGTGGTAGTGATGATGATGGTGGTGGTCATACATGTGGTGGTATGAGTGGCACTTCGAGTAACCAAAGGCCTCGAAGCCCATTCACAAGAGAAGCAAACTTCCACCATGCTACACAAGATGATGATCACGGCGCACGAGCACCTATAAGATCCTACGTGAGAACATATGGAAGTAGAAAAAAAAAGTGGCCTTTAAAGAAGATGACCTAATAGGTAGTATGGCTACGACATCTATTGGTATTCATAGTAGCAAACAGGGGTCTAGTTATGAGTGTATATGTAAGGCCTTGAAATTTTCAAAAATGTAAAATTTTGCTACTGTAAATTTTTGATGATTTTTGGTGGTTCGACTTGCTGTATAATTAAAGTTATGAGAAAATTATTATGAAAATATATGAAACCGAGTGGATTATTAATATAAATATAAGGATGAAGTTGGGAATGCATTAAAGTGTGTTAAATAAATGATTTAAGTGACAAAGTAAATGAATTTAAAGCAGTGAAATGCTAAATGTATAAATTCGAAAAAATATTGAATTTTATTAGAGAAAAATAGCAAAAACGGATGAAAATACATATTAATGTGAAGATGACGAGGACATGTATTAATCAATGATTTACAGGTGAAGAAAAATTAAAAATTGCATGTGGAAAGCAGAAAAATCAAGTTGCCGGTAATTTTCGGTAAGTTTTGGTTAAAATCAAATTTAATTGAGAAATAAGTAATAAAATTATGCAAAGATTATATTTAATGGATGGATAATTAATTTAGACATGTGAATTATTAATTGAATGATTTACATGTGCCAAAAATGAGGACCAGATAGGATTTTGAAAATCAAAGATAAGTGCATGTGTACAGAATTAAGTGAAGCATGGACTACAAAAAAAATCAATTTAAATATCAATGTAATAGCTATCCACATCTTCTCCCAACGTGCAAGCACTTTCCTATTCCACTTCAACGTGGGTTTCCTTCAACCATCATCCCAACTTGCAAATTTGGTGAATTTTGCTTAAAAGTATCACTAAATGTTGATTCAAGTGGTTAGTGGCTGTAATTCCCAATTTCTTGTGGATTAAATGAGTGGCAGCCCCTCCAATTTGAAGATTGGTTGCTAATTAGTGGGACCCACTATAGGAGCTTGAAGATTAAGGTAAGTATTTAATCCACGTTACATGTTAGTGATGTTTAGGAAGAAAATTCATGCAAAATCATGTGAAAAAATTGATGAAAAATCAAACCCTAAATCACTGGGGTTGCTAGAAATTTTAAAAGGGGATATGGGGCTGTAATTAGAGCATTTGATACATGATTAATGACTAATTAAAATCAGTTAGGGATTCGCAATTAAGTGTACAGCTAGTTCCACACTAATGTTTTTTTTTATAAAATTTAATGCAATTTTTTCCACTGATTAGGCTGTAAATTTGGAAAGAGATTAAAGCAACATTAAGGATGTAAATTGGAGTGTAAGGGTTGTGCAAATTGCTCAATTAATTAAGGTAAGCAGGTAGTTCTTTTAAGTTATTTAAAATTAAATTTGATTTCCTTGAATGACTACAATTTGGGCACTTGTAATCTGAAATTTTTGTATATGAGTTACATGATTATAAACATACATTATCTACCCCATGCAACCATAATTAATGTATTGTATTAGCATGAATTATATTGCATTGAAAACAATGGAATTCGGATGAACAATGCACTGACAAAACGCCTTACCAAGTACCCTACTTGAGGTTAATTAAAACCCAATTTAGTGATGTGATTTTGAAAAAATAAAAATATGGGGTTAAAATAGATATAACTGAATACTAGCATATCAAATTTCATGAACAAAGTCCACCGTTTGACCCCTTAAAAAAATATGAATATTAGATACCCTGAAAATGAGATGCTGATAACATTCCACCATTTTGAAATTTTGCTTTATTTTTAATCTTCTCATTTTGAATTAATTTAAGCTAAAATTTTTACACTAATTCTATTATATTATGTGGAATTGATATAAAAATTTTGAGGGGCAAAAGAGATGTATAATTCCGCCTAACATTGTTTCTTTATATTTTCATATTTTAATTTTAAATTGATCAATTTACATTATTTTGACCTGAAATTTGGATCGAATATTTTTCATATTATTAAATATCTATAAAAATATTTTCAGGTCAATTGGATATTTATAAACTAGTAAATAAAGATTTTATTTTAGAGATTATGCATATATATTCTACACCCCCGGAAGTGCCGATAAATTCCAATTTTGGCGCCTGATTGGCGCGGAACCCAATGTGACTCATATATATGTTATGATGGCCGTGGGGCCAACTTATGTTCACCATATGGCGAGGAATGGCCTTGTTGGCTAGTGGGCGGTTGTGTGGGCAGCCGGTGCGACCAGGCGTTGCTATTGGTCTGGATAGCCTGATTGTTATGATTGGCCTGAGTAGCTTGTGTAGGCGTGTTTATGGAGAACTGGTACTCTTGTGAGGCGATAAGGGTGGGGTGCCACAAGATACAGCAGTATGGCTGTGTGGGCCTGGCAGGCTTCTAGTCAGGAGTGCAAAGATGGACCTAACGCGCTGAAGAGTGAAAGGGTAGTGTTTTGGTGCCTCTCAAGAAGGAGTGTGTGGATGGTTGCGTAGTGTGTCGAGGGTTGAAGAGTATATGAATGATTGTGGAGTATATGGATGATGGTGGAGCTGTTTACTAGTGTAGGAGGTAGTCGTGGATTGGCAGATAAAAAGGGCAGTATGATGTGTCGGTATTTGAGCCGGTATTGACCAGTTAATTATGTATACAATGTCATTATAAGTTTGTGTATGAAATAATTAATGTGATATTAACATTAAATTCTTAATAAACTTAGCCATTGACTGACTATAATATCCTGCATATGGCATGGCATGTTTTGCTTAGTTTCATTATTGTTTTCTACTCTATTTACCGCAGTTTATTACATTATTTACAGTCATGTTTTTCAGCTTACCTGCTTAATGAGTTTTGCCTAGACTCACCCTTTTATTTAAATTTTTAGCTGATAGGTTAAAGGACGGAGCCCAATAGGGTGTTGGGTCTCGTGACAAGGCTAGGCCGTGACACCAGTAGAGGCTTTACTTCTTTTTTGGATATATGATGATGTATATTATTGAATAGATTTTGGATATATATTAGACATGTATCATTACTTAGTTTTATAGCATGTCATTTTATGGTGTGGGTGTATATGATTTGACAGCTAGGATACGGTGTACCCCGATCTTAGTCTGTGGGTGTTGCGATGATGTGTTTTGGAGGCGGCAATTATATAATTTGTATAGAAAATGGTAGGGCATGGAAGCAGTCACATTATATTTGTATATTTGAGAGTATTTATTATATAATTATTATGGTTTAGCATATTGTATACAGGATAACGGTGGTAAATCAGGGAAGACTACCGAAATTTCCTCCGAATTTACCACTAGTAACGCTCCAGGGAGGCAGGGCATTACAGTATACCATATGGCCATTATGTTCGAGATGCCAAAAATTATTCTCAACGATCTTATAGCCAAATACCATATCATTCAAATAGTGGAACCGAATCATCTGTATCTTCTATCTTTAGACCGATCAACTCATATCTGAATTTCTATGGTTATTAAGAGGAACCACAAGCGCAAGTCTACATCAGTGATAGCATTGAGGAGCCTGCACGAATTTCTTTTTAGCAGTGGTGAGATATGGTGATAGCATGATTTTAAAATATTTTTTTTTTGTAATTCACATTATATACATATGTTTTACAACTGTTTAACCTAAACACCTCCTTTAGTAATATTCCACATTAGAAATTTGTTTGATCAGTATTTATGTCATTGGTATATTTCTTTTACTTTTTATATGTTAACATTTAAAATGATGTTTTTTATTCTAAATGTGCAATTAGATTTATCATGATTTATTAAGAAATTTATGGAAAGTCCTATTTTCTTTATTTTTTATTTTTTTAATATTTTAACAAAATGGTTCGGTGAAATTATCAATAATTTTCTCAAATTAACGAAATTCTCTTTTTAGATTTAGTGAAATTTCCCCTCTCAACAAATCTACAAACATTGTTAATAACTTCAAAATAAATTTAAATCACATTATCATTTACATCAAAAAATTTTGATATACACATTAGTAATTAACACAAGCCAAATCAATAATCAATAACAATTATTCTTAAAAGGAATGGACCGATACACCATCATTTATACAATCAAAACACAAAATTCTTTTATATCACAATTTTTTTCCTTTTTTCTTTGTTTTTTTTTTTTTTGTAAGACATTTCAAAATTTTTGGTCCTGAAAAAAAATGTCAAATACAAGCCAATATGTTCCCTATAATGATACAACCACCCATATTGTATCTTTTTTCTTGGTAGCCATATAGCAGTTGATATCAGTATTCAAAATCATGGTGGTCAGCATTGATTCGAGTTTGTGCTAAAGCATTACGTAGACAAGCCAGGTCAAGCTGGCTCAACTTGTTATCAACCCTCCACTCTGCAAAGTTATTAGTGTGAGTAGTGAATCTAAATGCTTCCCAAGAAGGATGATGGCAAATTATCTTTCCTTTTTACATATGGTTATAAGCTATTACAATCTTCACTACTCAATTTTAACACCATTCAAAAAAATTTACCTCAAAAATTACAGATGCTCCCTTTTGGGTTCCATCTCCTCCTATTATGTACACCTGGAATACAGAATGGTATTAACATGAAATCCAAATGTCTGCCCTAATATGGCAACTGTGCAACAATATTGTACAACAACTAAAATTAACTCTTTCGCTGCAAGTCATGCTAGAGTTATTAATGGTAAAGCTAATATTCTCCTTTCATAGATACCTGATTAATGCCACGATCCTGAATACTATCAACTATCTTTGATGTGTCATGACCTCCCCGTGATGTGCCAAGGATGGTGCCACCACGCTTATGAATATCATTAACGACCTTGGGTGTTAAAGGAATAGTATTGCGTGAGTAGAAACCCCTGTATCCTCCCTAAACATGCCATTAGAACTGTCACCAATAGGCAACATCACAAAACCTTACAGAAGCACAATATCTAAGATAGAACTAATTCAGTGGATAATCTAGACAATAACATGTAGCATCAATCGGTTAGCATTCATTCACAGATCTGGATTAGGGAATTTGGACATACTTAAATGAGCAGCTCAACATTTAAAGATGAACAACTAATTTGTTTTAGCAACAACAGCATGGCGGTTGAAGTGATTTTGTAAGGTGGTGTAAACTCACATCAATGCCTAATGCATGCATCCATATTTGGCACTGCTAGTATCTCATCACATCCATACCATCCAATATGTCATTGAGTTCCTCCGTGAACAATTAAAAAGAGACATCCAAATTAATAAGCCAAACCCTGAATAGCAATTACTTACCTCTATTCCAAGGACTCTGGAAACCCCATACATGTGGTACAAACCACAAACTATTTCTCTAATGACAGTATTAAGCCCAGGGCATAACCCACCACATGTTACAATGCATGCATGCACTTCATCTGGCTCAAAATAGACCTAAGCCAAAAGAATAACCTGTTTTTAGCAATATTCACATGATGGTTCAGGGTTTCCAACCACTAGAAAATAGGATATAGAGCACCTTTTGACGAGGCCCAGCACGCCGAAAATGTGTGCCTCGCGGACTACTCTTGTGAACAACAATCTATGAAATAAGAACCAAAATAAGTGAGTTTATTGTATGTTAAATGCAACCAAAGATAGGTGAGGTTATTGTATGTTCAATGCAACCAAAGGGAAGTAAGGTTATTGTATGTTGGATGCACAACAGGACTTTCAATGATATAATCTCTTAAATCACAAAATGAATCCTTTTGAAATACAATGTGGATCATGAACAGTCAACCAACATATAAATAGATAAGCAATCACAGAGAAATGATATGTAACCATGAAATACACACCTTTTGAGCAACAGTATCATCCACATTAACAAAGTACTGCCTGAAAAGTCGATTAGCTTAGTGAATCACTCAAACAAGGTCTTTGGTAAGACTTGTAAGAATTTCTGTTGAAAGCACTGAAAAATCAGCTTGAGAAGTATATACACTAGATTCACTTACTTGACAACTGAATATGCCGGATTGTCTTGCAAAGGATTTGGGTAAGTCTGCCAAAAAAATGCACATAGTCCTTCAGATAGTATATCTCCTGCCCTAAGAAAAGACTCTAGAGTGTAATGTTCACAGATACAAATTGAAAGTCTGACAGAATGGCAAAATGAGAAAATAGTCTCTGTTGAATAATGGTGCCTACAGTGACATGTTCCAGTTTGAAGCTTTCTCTATGTTGTCTTTTAATTTTATCATAAAGGAAAACAAGAACATAAGTTCATTAGTCTCCACTTTAATTCTTGCATATTCAACTCAGTCATAACAAATTGGTGAAACATTAAACATATATCTCAACAAGTAATCATCATCATCATCATCATCATCTAAGCCTTATTCAGATTGGCTGAGCTACATGAGTCCTCACTCAGTTAAATTATATCTCCTCAGTCTTTTCTTCTTACCTAAGAGGCTACGACCAAATCCCTCTTGGGGTTCCTTTCACCCTTTTAGAGTCCTCTTACTTTTTGATTGGTACAATTTGTGGTTTCCTAGTACGCAACCAAACCTCTAACCCCATTTTCCTTATCTGATTACCTATTTCAGCCAACTCCAGCAATGTCTAGAACACATCTCAGAACTCTTTTCTCAATACATAAAATATAATAACAGAGATTGTGCACAATGACAAGTCTGCAAGCAATGCACCCATCCCACCAAAAAAAGCAGCAACGAATGATCAAGATTCTAATTGCTAAACCAGGGAAAAAATCGGATACAGAGGTTTAAAGGATAAAAAATCCAGGGTTCTCTGTCTTCCTAAACCACATTCTACTTAAAAGCAAATAAATTAGCATAATGCAATCCCCAAGAAGACTTATTACAACAGCTTGTCACCCAACTCAAGTATCTTGTATCCCTCTTTTACCATCTCTAACATGCAATCATACAAAATCTGTGTTTGATCTGATTACAATGGCGGATCGTGACAGGGAAAAATCATAGTCCGAAATTACCACAACCTCAACAATATTATTTATGACTTGATGCATCTACACCTTGGTTTCACTTCCAAAGCCATCAACATCTAACAAGAACGAACAAGAAAATTGGAGATAAAATCAGAAGAAAGTAAATAAATATGAAGAGAATAACTAAACAACATGCTGCAATTACGGACGTTAGCAGAGAATTCAAATGGCCATCAATGGCACTGAAGGCAAAGAAAATTTTCGCTGATCAAAACATCAAAGCTTGCATTTCACTTTAAATCAAATAATCAAACAAAACAAGGAAGCAAAAGGATTGAACGAGATCGATCATACAGGCAGATTAGGAAAAAAATCCGTCAAATGAGGAACATCTTCGAGAACATATCCAGCGTCTCCAGTGACAATCTTATGAGATTTCGCACCGGACGCCATCGTCTTCGAAAATCAGAGTTACAAATCAGCGTTCTTCGCTGTTACAAATCAGCGTTCTTCGCAGTAAAGTAAACTTCAGCGAATGTCCTGACGCCGATCAAGCGGGGCTGGTACTGGGAGCAAATGTCGTAAGAGATGGAAGGACAACGCATTGAAAAAGGAAAGGGCGATTTATAGATCGGTACGGAAGTAGAAGATGGTAATTTCGCTTGCCCTTTCAGAAAACCGCGGCGAGTTTTGATACGTGCAAGTGGTTTTACGTCGACGGTTTTGGTGATGAGAGAGAAACGAAGGCGGAAGGAATGCCGTTACGAATCGCAAGGAGGTGTAATAGAATATTGAATACGTAACTATTTAGTCCCTGCAATGGGCTTTGCTGTTGGCACAAATTGCTGGATGAGCTGTGTGACAAAGACCAGAGTGACCAGAGTTCAGTTGCTGCGTACTGCGGAGACGGCGGGGACGCCAGTCGCACCTCCCGTCAAGTAGGCCTTTTGCTAAGTAGCGGATAAAAGATTAGTTTTAAAATAATATTAATAATTATCGTAATTATTATTATTGCTGTTGTTTGCTCCTCGCCATTGAGGGCCTGTTTCAGAATTGAAAAAAACAAAGGTAAAAATGTAGTTGATATGGAGTAAATAATGTGAATACCGAATAACAGTGACTTAAGATAAAGATAAGTTATTCTACACATTTTGTACTTTTCTATTTTGTAAATAGAATAGTTAGAAATAAAGTGAATAACGATAAGTTTAACATAATTTTTGGATTAAAAAAATGATAATTAAATATATAGATAATAACAAAGAAAAAGTGAAAAAAGAGAAGAAAGTTTTTTACAACTTTTTTCCCATTCCCAACTTAACCTAATACTTCTTCTTAGATGAAAAAATAATTCCTCATTCATTTTCATCATGGAGAGTGCTCTATGATTCCATTATGCCTTAGTTTCTTTGAGTAGATAAATCATGACAATGGATAGCTTGAAATTGGTACAAAGGATGAACAATTAAAGCTAGTACAAAATATTCCATTTTTATCAAAAAGCTTTAAAGATAATACAAAATAATAATTTTGAAAATCTCTTAATATAAATAACGGTTAGAATATGGAATGCAGGCTTAGGATGAGGGTGAATTGAATGTTTACCTTTTTGACTAAATAAAAAATATAAAAAGAATATAAAAAATAAAGCACCATACAATTAGGCAAAAGGCAAGACTTGCATAGTGGTTCTGGCCAAACTAAGCACTTACTCTCACATACTCTATTTTTTAAAAATACAATCTATCTTAAGTTTCACTTGCTTAGATGAAATACAACGTATTCATTAGTTTTTATAAGTTTACGTATAAGCTCTTACAAACTTTTGTAATGCTCTAACTTGCAATTAACTAAGACTATCATATTTTGATGATTAAGAAAAACAAAGGTCTGTAGTTTGAAGTGATCTCTACAGAGATTTGCAGAGAGGTATGTAGTTCTAGTGACCTCTATAGAGGTTCGAAGGTTTTCTCTAGTCAAAGTTGATTTCCTCTATTAAATAAAAAGTGCTTCAGAGTTTTCTGCAAAGGTCTCCCAATGCCTTTGTACATTTCTTTGAAACGAATTCTTTTGAAAACATATATTACGTGACTCAATAAGTGAAGCTATTGTAAATAAGATCATATATCATAAGGGCTAATGAAAACACAAGAACTAATGACATAAATATTATAAGGGCTAACAAAACTTGAAAGTGCAGAAAAACTATGATTTTATATCATAGCTGAATTGTCAGCCATTTGTGGGGTTCCAATAAGATACCCTAACTAGACCCTAGCAGCTAAATAGTAGTCGCCTATCAATATCGCTTGTGACATTCCAGGAGATTGCACTTGGATAAGAGTCCCATCCAAGCCACCTATGCAAACAACTTGAGGAGCACAACCGAATACCACAGTCGCCTGGGATTCACTTACCACTTTTCAACAACTTGGTTTAAGGGATTTTAAAGAAGATGGGTCATAGCTCATACTAAAGTTACCTGCCAATTCACCTGCAAATGACAACCAAATACAACAATCGCATGTCAAGTTCTTGATGACTACAATGATCTGTTTTTATAAATATTCCAATGCATTAAATGAGCCCTAACTACCTCCAATGACTAAATTTCAAGAAAATTTATAAAAATATTTATGAATGAATGTTAAAAAGTAGAAGCAAGCATTCATTGAGCCTTAACTCATGCCTTTAAGCCCTTAACCTTAACAAATTCAGCATTTAAGGCTTTCACCAACAAGAAGGACAAACTTCATCTCATTAAAGTATGCTTATAAATGTTTTAATGCATCCCTTGTATTCCAAATAAACATTGCAAAAGTATTTGAAACTTCAAACGTAGAGTAGTACACTTCTCCACAAATTGTGTACATGTTCCTTTTAAAACCCTAGAAGTAGAGTAGTACACTTCTCCAAAAATTGCAACACCTCTTACATAGAGAAATTAGCTTCTAGGTATAACTCTAATTATCACACATCTTGGGTTCTAAAGATAGCTTCTGAAAATTTTGCACATCTTGGATTCTAAAGATAGCTTTTGAAAATTGTAACGCAAATTAGTATAGAAATCAACTTATAAAAATAACTTCAAATTGCCGCCACAAGTTCTGAGGTTGTGTCGCCCAGATGGTTTTAACAATTTTCTTCCTCTGAAGCCACTTTGAACTACCTTTCAAACCTTTTGAATGTGTTTCTCACAGATATATGTTTGTCTGATTTGAATCTAGACAATGCACACTTCATTCACACTTTGATTTCAGATGATGCTTGAAAACTCTAAAGCTTGAATTCTTCTTCTAGAAATGCCTCTAAGACCTTTAAGAACCTCTAAACATGACTCTGCAACTTGAATTCTTCATAATTCACAACCTTTGAAAAACTTCAGAAGTTCTAAAATTGCTTATGCAAGACGAAACGTCAAGAATCTCTCCAAAGTCTGCAACTTCTGAAAAACTTCAAAAGTGCATTGTTGACTTCAACTTGATTTCTTCCTTTGAATGTTCCTCTAAAAAACTCAAGACTTCTTTCAACCAATTTCCAAGTTGTTCAAATTTCCTTGAAACTCCTCTGATTGTGCCTCTAAATTTTAAAATTTGATTACAAATTCTTCCATAAGCTTCTTTCAGAGGTTTTGAAACTTCACTTCAGAACCTGTAAAACTTGTGTTGAAGAGTTCAACATCTCATATTAAAAGGTCTAAAGTAGACTTCTGAACGTATGAAGCCTTTCAATGCCAATTGAGACACCTTCAAATCTTCTGAAGTTATTATTTAGAAACTCTAGAATCTCTTTGTGTAGCTCGCTAAAATGCCTTTAGAACATCTGAAGTTATTTTCAAAGGCTCCGAAACTTCAGAAATACTTTTGATATTTTAGCCATAACTTTCTAGTTTGATATCAAAATCATGTGATTCTTAGTGTTTTGGAAAGATAATTCAAAGGGATAAAACTTTCATGTTGAATACTTTTTCTAAATCAACCTCCATCAATGTCATAAATTTTCTCAAATTGATGCCTTTATCATATTTAGCTCCTTTTTGATAGATTTTAATGCCTAAAACAGAAACTAACTCTCTTAAGTGTAATGTTTAATCAAATTGGATTATAAATAAATAAAATCATGTTAATTGAGTATCCAAAATATGTAAATTTAGGTATTAAAATGTAATAAATTATAAGTTTATTAAATACCCTTAAACTTAGCTTCTGATTGTCCTCAAGCGAGATAAAAACCAGAACTCATGAAACTATTAGGATAATCTCTCTCAAACAATCAAGAACATGTCAAACGAATTATATATGTACACATAATTCAGAAATCATTAAAGACACTTACCGAGTAATCTCATGAAATTCATATTTCATCAATCCCTTCATGAAGTGAGAATGTGTGTGTATGCTTTGTCAATCTCATTTATATGCATGTTTTTCAATCAACGTTATGCAAACCTGTGATTCTAATGATCTTCACAAAATACCTCACAAGCTTGCTTTTCATAATCTCTCTTCACTAATATAGATAACTTTGTCCACTTTAATCAATTGGTCTTTGTTAAGCTTGTAATGGGGCCTTGGGTTTAGCTAATAAAGAAAATGAATAAGGAATCACAAAGTAAGAGATCATAAATGAATTGCATATGAATGTTCACTCTCGTAACTTTGTGTTTATTGTTCTCTCTATTTTTATAGGCTGTATTACTACCACACTCCTAACTTTTTTTTTTTGAGTTCATTGGGATGTAATCCCCCCAAGTGAAGGCTAAATCCTTTCTAATTCTTTTCCTTTTATCCTTTTTGTTTTTATTTTGGCATTCTTTTTTTAAATACCCCAAACTTATCTTCTTTTGCCCTCTTATACCTCTCTGCAATCATGTGTATAGAAAATGTGTCTTAATAGGTCAAGCATGGTTTTTTAGGTTAAAAGGGTCTGGATGATGAGGCTAAAGAAAGAAGAGTTAAATGGTGATCTTTAACATGCTTTGCATATATCATTCTTTCATTAAGGCTCAATGAGGACATTAGTGATAATGAATACTAAGTTAGTTTAAAAGGCTCAAACTAATCAAAGAATGCCTAAATCATTTTCAAGTAAACATGTAATCTAGAATTTCGCCTTGAGTGGTAATAAAAAAGTTCTAGCATGCTCATGTTAACTAAAATATGCCACTAAGTTTACAACATCATCAACTAATCCATATACACTTCACATGAACATAACATAAGGTACTCAATAAAAATTTCATAATTCATGAAAAAGAAGAACTTATCATAAGAATCATTAAATCATAAGATAACACCTATCCTTACTTCTAAATCATGTGCAATGATAATTTAAAACTAAGCATAGGTTATTGATCATCAAGATAGAATCCATCAATCCAACCTATTCAATTTTAACAATTTGGCATACTTGCTCTTGGATTTCCTTAGCTAAGTCGTCAAAAAGTGAAGTTCAATGAAAAAATTATTTATAAATCCAAATCAAATGTCGCGGCATCCAACTTTATTTTTTATGAATGGTGGCATGTAATAATCAGATATTGTGTATCCAACTTGATTTTTAGCAATTTTTGGCGTACATTATCTAGATATTACGACATCTAATTTTAATGTCACAACATTCACATACACAAGGTAGGAAGCCTAACATTTGCATACAATTTTCTACAGCAAATGTTGAATTTGTTTCAAGAGGGCTAAACCCTATCAATGGAGTATAAAAATGATGAGAACCACCTCTTTAGGGTCTTTTGGCAAAGGGAGAAAGTTGGAAAGAGAAAAAAAATAGCAACATAGAGATTTGGATTAGGATTCTTCTTGTAAAGAAAGAGAGCTGACAAAAGAGCAAGAACAATGAGTGCTACTTAGAGAAGTGTAACACTTGGGGTGTTAAAAGTGAGGAAATTTAGAAAAATTTTCTTAAATTATCATTTGGGGATTAAATAAACATGAATGCATTAATGAAAAAAAGTGATTATTTAATAGTATGATTAAAATTACATGTATTGGACATAATTTAATTTAATGAAAATAAATCATGGTGCATTACGGTGCTAAATTTATGTAGAAATAGGATGCTTAAAAGGTAATATGTGAGAGAGGAAAAAGGATGAAAGAAAGTTGAAAAATAAGTGAAAATAGAAGAAAAATACATCAAAAAAAGGAGCCAACGATTTTGGGGTCATGGAGCCCAAATCTAGTGTCGTTCTATGAAGGTGGAAACCATTATGGTAGTAAAATTCTATGCCTCAGTGCAAGAAAGCTACACCGTAGCACCGTTCTATTAATGTGAGTATGATGAGGACACATGATAATCAATGATTCATAGGTGAAGAAAAAAATCAAAAATTGCATGTGGATAGCTGAAAAATCAAGTTGCCAGTAATTTTTGGCAAATTTTAGTTAAAATTAAATTTAATTGGGAAATGAATAATAAAATTATGCAAAGATTATATTTAATTAATGAGAAATTAATATGAGCACATGATTTATGAAATGGGCAGCCTACTCATGTTAAAAATAAGGATTAATGCAAGTTTGAAAA
>JAYJMB010052178.1:0-28810 GCA_036873735.1 Pouteria campechiana
ACAGAAAATTAGATTGGAGCAAGGTTCTAAATTTGGGTGCCCACGACAGCACCACCAATAACCTTCCCTATGGAAATCAAAGAAACAACTTACATCAGCCTCCCAAATTTTAATAGTCACATCAACTCCAAAATCAGTCCCAACCATCTGAAAAGAAGCCAACCTTGGAAGAGTTTATGGGAACTTTTATACAGGAATGTCAGAATAGGTTTGCTAGGAATGAGGCTAGACTCGATAATATGAAGACAAACATGGGAAATATTAATGCTTCTATTAAGTCTTTAGAAACACAGATAGGGCAAATTGCTAGCTCATCCAACAATTCAAACAGAGATTCTTCTCCAAGTAACATACAGAAGAATTCAAGATAGCATTGCAATGCTGTGATGCTAAGAAGTGGAAGAGAATTGGAATCACCATAAATGCAAGTGAAAACTAAGAAATCAGAAAAACACCCTTTCAGAGAATGGAGAACTTGAATCAAAAGAGAAACAAGAAAAACCTAAGAAAGAAGAGTACCTACCAGGGAGAACTACATTTCTTGACAATCCCCCTATTTTGCAACCCAAACTTCCTTTTCTTCAAAGATTCCAAAAGAAGAAAATTGATGAAGAATTCAAAAACAATTTGGACATGTTCAAAAAGATTCACATCAATATTTCATTTGCAGAAGCTCTAGAGTAGATGCCCAATTACGCTAAATTTATGAAGGAGATAAGTCTAGGAAGCAAAAGTTGGAGGAATTTGAAATAGTGAACTTGACAAAAGAATGTAGTGCAATCCTTCAGAGAAAACTTCCTCAAAAATTGAAGGATCCAGGGAGTTTCACTATCCTTTGTACTATTAAAAATTCATCTTTTCATAAAGCATTATGTGATTTGGGAGAGCATCTATTAATTTAATGCCTTTGTCTATTTTTCAGAAACTAGGACTTGGGGAAGTGTAGCCGACAACAATAACATTGTAGCTTGTTGATAGATCTTTGACTTATCCATGGGGGATTATTGAAGATGTGTTGGTGAAGGTGGATAATTTCATCTTTTTAGTGGACTTCATTATGTTAGACATGGAGGAAGATGATGAAGTGCCCTTGATATTGGGAAGACCGTTTCTAGCTACAGGAAGGGCACTATTTGATGTCCAAAAAGGAGAGCTAACATCGAGAATAAATTATGAATAGGTAAACTTTAACATTTACTATTTTATGAATTTTCCTATTGAGAATGAAACATGCTATAGAATAGAAGTTTTGATTGAGTGCATTAATTCTGTTTTCACTAACAAATGCATTCAAAATCCTTTGGAAAATTGTATTTCAAACTCAATTAGCCAAGAAAACATAAATTCTAGAGATATCCTGGAGTACATTTCAGCAATGAAATCATTTTCTACAGAAAGAACCGATAAGAAATTGGAAGTACTAGAGGAGAACTCAATGGTTGAAAAAGTGAAGGCTACCATAGAGCTAAAGCAACTACCTGAACATCTTAGGTATGCATATCTAGCCAGTAATTGTTCTTCTCCAGTGATTATTTCTTCCTCTTTATTAGATTTAAAAGAAGAAAAGCTGTTGTGAATCTTAAGAGAGCACAAATCAGTAATCACATGGTCAATAGATGACATCAAAGAAATAAGCCCAGTAATTTTCATGCACAAAATTCTACTAGAGGAATCATCAAAGCCATCAAGAGAGCCACAGAGGAGGCTTCACCTGGCAATGAAAGAGGTAGTAAGATCAGAGGTATTAAAGTTGCTGAAAGCAGGTATTATATACGTTATTTTCAAAAACAAGTGGGTAAGTCCGATCCATTGTGTACCAAAGAAAGGAGGTATGACTATAGTAAAAAAATTCAAATAATGAGTCAATTCACACACGGAATGTTATGGGTTGGAGAGTTTGTATTGACCATCGAAAACTAAACAAAGTAACCTAAAAGGATCATTTTTCGCTACCATTCATTGATCAAATGCTAGACCACTTGGCAGGATATGAATATTACTGCTTTCTTGATGGATATTTTGGGTATAACCAAATTGCAATTACCCCAGAAGATCAAGAAAAAACCACTTTTACCTATCCTTATGGTACCTTTGCATATAGGAGAGTTCCTTTTAGATTTTGTAATGCCCCAGTCACTTTCCAACATTGTATGATGATAATTTTTCACGATATGGTGGAGGAAATACTAGAAGTATTCATGAATAATTTTTTCATTTTTGGGTTCACTTTCGACCAATGTTTGCACAATCTATCTCTTGTGTTAAAACACTGTGAGGAAACTAATTTGGTCTTGAATTGGGAGAAATGCCATGTCATGGTCAGAGGAGGAATAGTGTTAGGACACAAGGTATCTCTACAAGGATTAGAAGTGGATCATGCAAAAATAGCTACAATCAAACAACTTCTGCCTTCGATCACAGTAAAGGATATTCATAGTTTTCTAGGGTAAAATAGGTTTTATCAGAGATTTATTAAGGATTTTTCAAAAATTGCAAAACCATTATGTAATCTCCTTGAAAAAGATGCTTTATTTTATTTTGACAATGATTGTTTGTAGGTGTTCCACTCTTTAAAAGAGAAATTGATTTCTACACCAATTCTGACAATGTCAAACTGGGATGAACCATTTGAGGTGATGTGCAATGCTAGTGATCTAGCATTGGATGCAGTTTTGGGTCAAAAGCATGAGAAGATCTTTTGAGCAATTTACTATACTAGCCGGACTCTATAGAAGAATTACAATACTACAAAAAAGAGATGCTAGCTATAGTGTTTGCATTGGAGAAATTTAGATCCTACATCATTAGTGGTAGTGTATACTGACCACGCTGCAATCCGATATCTGTTTTCAAAGAAAGATGCCAAACCTAGACTAATCTATGGATACTCTTATTACAAGAATTTGATTTGAAAATTCAGGATAAGAAAGGAAGTGAAAATATAGTGGCAAATCATTTATCAAGGTTATCATGGTTAGAACAGCCTAAAGTAGTAACATCAATTGAGGAGAGATTTCCCGATGAAGAACTTTTTGCCTTGAGTGAAAAATTCCTATGGTACAAAGAATTTGTGAAGTACTTAGCATGTGGCACTTATCCTCCAAACATTGAAGGCCAGAAGAAGAAGAATTTTTTACATGATGTCAAGGCATATCTTAGGGATGACCCATTCCTATTCAAGGTATATGCAAATCAGATAATCCGGAGATGCATCCTTGAAGAAGAAATTAAAGACATTCTAAAGAGTTGCCATTCATCTACATATGGAGCCCATCATGGTGCGGATAGAATTGTTGCAAAAGTTTTACAATCTGGGTTCTATTGGTCCTCACTTTTCAATGACAATAATAAATTTGTTAAAACCTATGATCGCTGTCAGCGAATGGGAACAATTTTGAGGAGAAATGGGATGCCACTGATGAATATTCTTGAAGTGGAAGTTTTTAATATATGGGGAATTGACTTCATGGAACCATTTCTAATTTCTAGCAGTCATTCATACATTCTCCTTGCTGTCGATTATATTTCAAAATGGGTAAAAGCAGTAGCCACATCAACAAATGATGCTAAAGTATTGTTAAAGTTTTTGCAGAAGAACATCTTCACAAGGTTTGGGACACCACGGGCAATCATCAGTGATGGAGGATCCCATTTTTGCAATAAATTGTTCAACAACCTGCTATTTAAGTATGGTGTGAAACACAAGGTGGCACTTATCATCCACAAGCAAATGGACTAGCTGAAGTATCCAACCAGGAAATAAAACTTATACTAGAGAAGACAGTAGGAGGGAATTGTAAGGATTGGTCAAAGCGATTAGAAGATGCACTATGGGCGTACCGAACGACATACAAAACGCTTATGGGCATGTCTTCATACAGGTTACTTTTTGGAAAGGCTTGCCATCTTTCAGTAGAATTGGAGCACAAAGTCTATTAGGTAATGCAGAAGCTTAGATTTGGGGGCTACAGGTCAAAAGCAGATGCATCAACTGAATGAGTTGGAGGAATTTTGTTACCAAGCTTATGAAAATTCCAAAATTTACAAGGAGAAGACAAAGAGATAGCATGGCAAACTCATTGTTAATAGGGAACTCCAACCAGGGCAACAAGTTTTTCTTTTTAACTCAAGGCTTAAACTATTTCCAGGAAAGCTAAAATCAATGTGGTAAGGTCCTTTTATGGTCAACAAAGTTTTCCCTCATGGAGCAGTTGAACTAAGGACGCAGAATGGGAGAATGTTTCAAGTTAATGGCCAAAGCATCAGGCACTATTTTGGACATGAAAACAAAAGTCGAGAGGTCACCCACTTGAAGGAAGATGATTGAGAGAGAACACTAGTCAGGTTATAGACTATAAACTAAGCACTGCTTGGGTTGCCACCCAAGCTTTTGAGCTTTCATTTATTTCAGTTTTGAAGATGTAGTGATGAATTTTTACATTGTTTATTTATTTCATTGAGAATAATAACACTGGTTTAGGTTAGATTGAATTGATTTGCTTATTACATGATCCAATAAAGCCCATTATTGGATTTGGTTTGTACGTGTTGACAGGACATAATCATGGAAGCAAGGATTAAGCAAACGATGTGGAGAACATGAAGTTTCAGAAATAACAATGCTAATAAGAATTCATACTTGGGCTGGTGAAGCATCAAGGGAATGCAGTTTTCAATTAGCCATTTGGGCGCTCAGGCTCCTAAATTGGAGCTTAAGTGCCACCTCACTCCATGCAAAAATCAACCCAGACCAGCAGTTTGGGCACTCAATCGCCTCGTCTCTCCCCTTTGCCCCTTCATGAACACAAATGGTTCTTGTTTGACCCATTCAGCCCCCATTCCAGAGATGCCCTAAGTTCTCCCCTCTTCGAGCTTCCCATTTCAAGATTTCACAACCTCCATTCCAAGCACTTTCCCTCTTGTCCAAGCCACTACCATCATTCCCCATGCAACTTCATCTTCCAAATGTCAACGGATGACCCATCTTTACTCCAAAGCCATTTTCAAAGTGGGTTTCATGGATTGGGAGGATTCATCTTGGAATAAGGTGACAAGCAACACACCCTATCTTACTCACTCAAATGCCTTGATTCCATTACTTTTATTGAGATTATATTATGATTTGGAGAAGTTGAGGTGTTGGGTGGTTAGAGTTTCACATGTGAACATGGGTTGTTCGTTGAAATGCCTAAAGTGAAGTGTTGGTGAAAATTTCATGATTCTTGATAAAAAGTGAAATTTGTGCTTGTGGAAATTATTGAGTGATTGGAGATAAAAAAAAAAGAAAACCCAAAATTTTGTGAACAATGTGGAGTCAAAATTGTTGATTCTTGGATATGAAGATATCAAATAGGATATATCGAAAAAGAAATAATCAAAATGGAAATGATTTTCCAATCCAATTCTTTTATTCCCTAGTTACTCTAAAATTATTTCATTTTTGAATGAAGTTGCACGACATAGTTCTTATTACTATAGACTTTACTCATGAGTTGGTCACTGAATCTGTTGATCCGAAATCATGGATCAGTAGATGTCACAAATGATGAATCCATTTTTTTATACCTCTTTCACATCCATATAGAAAAGTTATGGACTATTCTACTATGCACTGATGGAACCAATGACTATTCATGATTCCATGTTGAATCAATTCCATACCAGTTCCAAATTAGAGGTAGAGGAATGTTATGGTAAAACTTCACTTGAAATGATGTGGTAGAAAGCAACATGCGACTTAAAGGACAAGATTTGCTCTGCTCTTTTTTTGATTCATCCTATTGGCTCTACTCATCTAAAATAAATATCTTCCTAATTGGGAAAGATCAATGAAGCCCCTTTCCTTTATTAGATTAGCCCATTCATAATACAAATTAGAGTTAGGAAAACTGTTGAATCTGATCAATCGATTAAGCCTACATTTGTCAATGGCACTGTAGGGGAAAATTTTCAAAAATCAATTATAAGTAGGAAATGTATCCTGGAAAGGGGAATTGATTCTCTTGTGGGGAGTATCAATGATATTATCAATGCTAGGAGCTAGAAGCTATTTGCAGCCCAACCAAGTTTGATTGTGGTACTAGTCATTCGAGAGTTCTATGCTAACGCAAGAGAACAATATCAGGAAAATCCACAATGACTAAAAGCATTGGTCAGAGAAAAAATGATACCATATGACAGATTCTTCATTAATCACATCTACACTATTGAAGATATAGAGAATGATGCTTACTTAGCTTGAAGGACCAGATTATGATGCAGTAATTAATTTCCTAGTAAAACCAGGAACATAGTGGAAAAGGCACAAAGACAAAGTATTCAACTTCTCAGCATAAAACCAAAAAGTATGACATGGCATTGGTTCATTTCAGCTAAACTGTCTCCATTTCATAGAGGTTATAAGGGAAAGGGCATTACTTAATTATGCCATTCAGAACGAGACGTCCATTGATGTAGGAAGGGTAATCAAAGATCAATCATTTCATTCATTACGGGGCACATGACAAGTGGTTTGGGACACCTTTCACTCCTCTATAAATTGTTCTTGATAACTGGGGTTCCTACAAGTGCATCCGAAGAGATCCAACAACTACTTCCAAAGATGACTTCTGCCTTTTAAGAAGTTGAAGGGTACTGAGTTCTTTCCAATAACATCCACCAATACCACCCCCTTCTGGAGAACCCACTATGGCCAAGTTACAGGATCGAATAGAGAAAATGCAATCTTTGTAAAGGCGGATGATGAGGGAGCAAAGGCAATAGTTCTAATATATGGCAGATTACACTAGTGCTTTAAATGCCATGTTCCAATCTTGCAGCATATCACAGAGCACTAGTTTAGTGGCCTTCTCCACCCCACCCACCTTTCCTTCACTCAACTTTGAAGACAAGTCTGAGGAATGGGATGAGAAGGATGATGAATGATAACATATTTAAAGGAAGTCCTCTTTTTATCACATTTATTCAACATTGAGGACAATGCCTGTTTTTAAGTTTGGGGGTATGGGTGTCAATTGTGTGTTTGTTGGTCTGTTGGTCTAGTTTTTTTTTGTCTTTGTCACTCTTAGCTATGTTTTTATGATGGTAAGCATGCTGGTTGATCAAGATCATTATAAGGGACCAATGTTATGAACAAAGCTTTTAGTTTTATAGTAGCTGAGAAAGAAAATGAAGAAGGTCAAAGATGTTTGAGACTCAACTTGAACACTAGTCTATTTTACTTGAGATCCATTACACATTTGATCATAGTAGCTATTTTCTTTATATTCATTGAGTACTTAGAATTAATTTAGGTGACTGAGAAGGCATAGTTCAATTAAAACCTTAGAATCCAGTGCAATTGTTAGTTGAGATGAACAGTAGATACGAAAAAGCTTGGACAAGAACTCATAAACTAACTTGGGGGACCACACCTTCATGAAGTGAAAAGAAAGGAAAATAAAGGGTGTGGTAGTATTATAGCCCAAAGAAATTTTAGGGGGATCACATTCTAAAGAATCCAAAAGAAGATCATTGTGAAGAGTGTGGTAGTAATACAACCTACAAAGAAAACCAAAAATTTTAGGGGTTTCACATTCCAAAGAATTCAAAAGAAGATCATTGTGAAGAGTATGATCATAATATAGCCTACAAAGAAAACAAGAAGAGTTCAAAAGCTACATGTATATCTAGTGTAATCTCTCTTAAATTGTGAATTCATAGAGTTTGTATTGTGCATGCATTGATTAGATGCCTGAATTAACCTAAGTAGGATACGAATTAAAGTGAAATGGCTATAACTAGTTGCACATGCACAAAGGGATTGAAAGTAAAAATGATGATGTTTGGGTTGGAATTTTAGACATGAATGACATTCCAGAGTTTTTACTTTCAGCCATGTTAATCTTTTAAGGTCTTGGAATAAATAATTTAATCAATGCTGCCTTGATGTTTGGTCTAGAAGTTAGGATTATGAGTTTTGCTTGAGGAAGAGCAATTGAGTAAGTTTGAGGATATTTGATAAGTGAATTGTATTCACTTATATTAATATTATACAAACTTATTTGCTTGTTAAACCTCAAGAATTTCTAAGTTCTTCACATGTTTCTACATGTTTTTTATATGTGTTTAAGATTTAGGGGTAACGAAGCTAAACTGAGGACATAAAGCACAAATTGAAACAAGAACGGAACAAAGCAGCAAAAGTAGGCAGCAGAATGGGCGCTCAAGTGCCAATTTTTGACACTCAGGTGCTTGAATCACAAAGGACTTCAAAGTTTGTGGCAATAGTTTGAGCACCCATAGGATGAAATAGAGTTTTGGATTTTTGCAGATTGCGTACTTTTCCCCTTATTGGACTTGGTTTAAAAGGGCCTTTTAACTATGGTTCACGAACTTTTGAGAGCACTTGGAGGCTATGCTTCTTTCGTGTTTTTAGAGAGTTTTTGAAGGAGGTTTTGAAGGACAGAAGATCAAGTTGGAGAGCAAGAGGTCTGAGATCACAACAAGGACTGTAGAATAGGCTGAAAAGGGGAAACACATTAAATTGTTTTGGTTTTAATTATTTTCCTTCCTTATCTTTATGGTTCATCTTGGAATTGAAACTATAATGATGTTGGAATTTTATTGGTTTGATTTATTTTGCATCATGAGTGGCTAATTTTTCTTTTTCTAGAGGAGAGATGGATTTTATGTTGAGTTCATGATATAATCAATGACTTTCTTGTGTGGTAATGCAATTAGGTTTATTTGTGATATTTTGAATGTAAGGTTCTTAATTGATCTACTATCCATTTAATGATTTTATAATTAGAGTTTGACACTCAGGAGAGGTAACCTTAATTAGAATTTAAATATCACAATATAAAACTATAGATGTCTTGGGAGAGCTTTTATATTTTATGAAATCTTTAGCAGAGAATCATAGATATTAATGCATTCTTATTACTTAGATTTTTATAGGGATATTGAAATCAGGGTTTTTAGAATAGAGATTTAACCTATCACTTGGAAGAGAGGGTTAAGGACATTAGGATTCTCGGTTTATAAACTTATGCATTGTTAAATTAGATTTGAATTGAAATTGCCATGAATGAAATATAAATGAAGTCGATCCTCTAGGATTTCCAAATATTGATTTACTTGATCCAAAGTTATTCTATTTAGCTGCTAGTTATGAGTCACCTATTTTTGGTTTCCAAATAAAGTAAAAAATATCTATAATGATAGCTAGTGAAAGGTTGAAATACACAATTTCTATGGATACGACACTCACTCATCACTAAACTATAAAACCGACTCTGCACACTTGCGATATAATTTGCATCGAACAGTGTTCTTTAAAGAGTGGTGTGTTTACTCAAACCACTATAAAAATTCCTGTATCTTATTTATTTGTGCATTGATGGAGTGATTTGATTGATTACAAGAGGGACATTTAATTCTAAAAGGGTTTCACAAATTTTTAAGTACCCAATTCACTCCTCCCCTCTTGGGTATTTGCCAAAGCTTCAGTACCAATAAGTGGTATCAGAGCAAACTACATAAATATTTGTAGTGATCTAATGGAAAACCTATCATCCTAGAAGTTGAGAATGAAGCGATTCATTATAGCCAATGATATGGAATCTTGAAAGGCCATTAAAATTGAAATCACTCTTCCCACTATTAAAGTGGATGCATGGACTAAAGAGGAGGCCACCTTGGTTCAAAATAATGCAAAGGCTATGAACTCTTTAGTTTGTGTACTATCTTCATCTGAGTTTGATAGAGTATCCTCTGCACTACTGCAAAAGATATTTGAGATAAATTTGTGTCTATATATGAAGGATCCTTATAGTTCAAAGTAACTTGAAGGAATATGTTGATAGGAGAACTAGAAAAATTTAAGATAAAAGAAGGGGAGAGCATATCAGAAATATATGCTCATTTTTCAAAAATTACTAATGCTTTGAAAGGTTTGAAAAAAGAAGTCACAAATTCTAAATAGGTAATAAAGACACTGAGGGTACTACCAGAATCTTGGAACTAGAGGATCATAATAATAGTAGAAGCAAAGGATCTGAACACTCTTCTAGTGGACAATCTCATCACCTCACCGATGTCACATGAGCTGATCAAAAGTAAGAGAGAGGAGCTAACGAAGCAAAAGAAAAACATTGCCCTCAAGGTGACTAGGGAGAGAAGTAGTGACCCTGCATCACAATCTGAAAATGATATGACCATTTTAGTCAAAAACTTCAGAAAGTTTGCAAGAAGCTTCAGAGGTAGCACATTAAGGAGACAACCTAGACAACAAAAGAAAATGATTGAAAGAAAGAAGGATCTCCCCATTGTTGAACATACACTCTTATCTTGCTTGATTTTGATGATGAACATTCATAACCAATCATATTTTGATGATAAGTAAAGACATGAGTGAAACATTAAGGTATTAATAATTTATTCTCAAGTATTTGCAGAAACATTTTCAAACTAATCGATGACAATAATTTCCATGTTACTTAAAGAAAGAAAACAAGCAAATGCTCAAGAAAACTAAGTAAACATCTTTGGAGTAATTAAATCTCTTCGGAGTTGCAAGCTCACAGCCTTCGAAGTTAGGTAAGTACTTCGGAGTCACGAGCTCACAAGCTTTGGATTTATTAAAGTGCTTCAGAGTTAAGACAAGCCTTCAGAGTAAATAGGCTCTTTGGAGTTAGACATTGAGAATTTGAAAGTTAACAAGATAGTTTTTAGATAACATGACTCGTCGAAGTTAGAAAAGAAACACTTCAAAGTCACAGATTAAATTACTTTAGAGCCAAGTGAAGTTCTTTGGAGTCAGTTCTTTGGAGTCACAGGATAAGTAATTCAGAGATAGAGAAATTCTTTGGAGACAACCCTTGATGAAGCTTACGCAAGTTGCTACTATCGTGCCACTTTGGAGGTATCAAAACTCAACTTCGGAGCATCCAAAGATATGACGACATGTGAATTATGCAAAAAGTTGTTACAACTTAATCATCAAAGGATCTAATGCTGCAAAATTAGCGACTCCAAAACCATGAAGAAAGCTCAATGGTCAAATATTTGAACATTCTTTTGCATTAAATGAACCTTAGCTTCCACAACAAAGGTAGTTAGAAGTTTCAATATAAAAAGAGTTAAATGAGAATGAAGAAAGTAGAATATCATTGTGAGAAACAAAAGAGTAGAGCATTTACTATGACTTAAAGTTTTTATTCCACAAGTTCAACTCCACTGCGCCTCACTCCAAGAAGTATTCAAAGACATCTATTCAACCACTTCTGGAGATTGAATTTTACTACTTTATTGTTCTATTTATTATACTTATTGCTTCTAAAATTTTATAAAATCAGCTTATAAGAGGCATCAATATTTGTACATAGTCATTTATTTCTGTACATTTTTACAAGCCAAGGACTTGCATTTGAGTATTATAAGCAAGCAGGAAACTTGTTTAGGAATTGTAAAAGTTAGTTGGTGAGCTTGAAAACTAACAAGTGTATTTTTTTTTATCAGAAGGGTGTTGGTCAAAGGTGTTAGTAGAACCTAAGTTTAGTAGAAAAAGCAAACTTAGAGAAGTATAGTAGAAACCCAAGTGAAGGGCCAAACCACTATAAAAGTCTCTATCTAAGTGCATCGTGCTAGTCCTTCCTTTCCCATCTTTGCACTGTAGCTCTTATATAGTCAAAAATTTTAAAAGCTCAATTCATCCCTCCTCTTAAGCCACTATCTAAAAAAGACCAACACTCACATGCTATAGATGTGGAGGGGTCTGACACATGTCTCTTGAGTGTCCCAATGAAGAAAAGTAAATGTGAATGAGAGAGATAAAAGAAGAGAAAAGAAATACTTTAAGAAGTCATCAAGAAATCAAGCTAGAGGAATGTGTGTGAATGATGAAAACTCATTAAGGACAAGCTCAAGTGAGAAAGGTAACAACAAAGTTGGACATCTCGTAAGAATATGTTGTGTGGCGCACATGGAGAACAAATCGACAGATCAAATCTCCATCAAATAGCAATGCAGAACAGAGTTAGAGACAGAGGTAAACTCTTACTAATCTTCTAGTTTTGACTCTTCAAGCTCGAATAGTACTTGTGTCAAATGCAAAAATTTTGATGAGTTACAACAATCATACAACTCTCTCTTCAATGAGTTTGAATTACTTGGCCAGAAATTTACTCAAAAGAAAAGACACTTTGATGCGACTATCAAAGTAAATTCTATTTTAGGAGAAAGAAGTCCATCTATATAAAAAGAGGTTGGAAATATGAAGAAGAAGATAGAGATATTAAATAGTATATTGAGTAAATTCTCCAATCAAGGAGAATCTGTCGCCAAGTTTATGAGAATGACTGGTCAAACTAGTAAAAAGGGGTTTGGTTGTGAATAATCAAATGATAAAAATTCTCATAAATTTGCTAAACGGTCTAAGGAAGTGAACCTCATAGAAGAAAGAGAAAATTATCCAAATAGTAGAAGGTTCATAGGTTATCCCTAGGTAAAGAATCCAATGGAATATAGTGCACTAAGTTCTAAATACTTGCTATTTCTGCAATTAAATTGGACACAAAGCATATGATTGTTATGCCAAAAAGATGCAAGCAAAAGTGTGAAGATGAGATGGAAACCCTAGGGTTATATACAATCTTCTAGTACACACAATTCCACTAATACCATTAAACCCAATACTTGGGTACCAAGGATGTAAGAAGAATATTTGCTTTGAATGCAGGTAAGTTTGAAAGCAACATCTGGCAATACCTAGTTCATGGATAGCAGTTTCTCAAGACATACAATCAGGAATACAAAGCTGTTCAAAGAATTAAAACCAATAAGTGGAGGAACAGTTGTATTCGACAACAATTATAAAGGCATCATCAAAGGGATAAATAAATTTTATAGTTTATTCAATGCATAAAGGATGTATTATATGTAGAAGGACTTAAGTACAATTTGCTAAGTATTAGTCAATTATGTGACAAGTGTCACAAAGTTGTGTTTGAAATATCTGCATTTAATATATTCAACATAGATAACAATCTATTATTTTGTGGAAAAAGGTATGGAAATATTTATCCAATATAGCTAGATGATATTGTTGAAAAGTGCTTAATTGTAGTAAAAAATGATCATTAGGTATGGCTTAAAAGGATTGGACACATCAACATGTCATATATCAGATCTTTGTAGAAAAAGGATCTCGTATTTTGTCTACCTAAACTAAATTATGACAAAAATCAAATATGTAAATCTTGTTAATCGTCAAAATAGACCAAAGTATCATTCCATTCTAAAAAGGAGATATCTACATCTAGACCTCTAGAATTATTATATATGGGTCTCTTTGGACCATCAGATATTGTCACCCTTGGAGGAAAAAATATGTATATGTCATCGTGGATGACTACTCTAGATTCACATGGGTGATTCTCTTGACTAGCAAAGACAAAGCATTTTCAATGTTCTATACATTTTCAAAGTTAGTTCAACATGAGAAACAAATGTCAATCGTGTCTATCCGTAGTAATCATGTTTGTGAATTTGAAAATAGAAAATTTATTGACTTTTGTGACGAAGAAGGGATTCACCATAGTTTTTCATTCCCTAAAACTCAATAAAATAGAGTTGTTGAAAGAAAAAATCAGATAATTCAAGAAATGGCAAGGACTATGTTGAATGAGAGTAAGTTGTCCAAAAGATTCTGGGGAGAAGTAATAAGTACAACTTGCCATGTGCAGAACAAGGTTACCATAAGAGCAATCTAAAAGAAAACCCCATATGAGCTTTGGAAAGGAAGGAAACCCAATATCTAATATTTTTATTCCTTTGGATGCTCATGATATGCGATGAATAGTGGGAAGGACAATTTTGGAAAGTTTGATCTAAAAAGCGATAAAGCTATCTTTCTTGATTACTCTTCTAATAGTGGGACATTTAGAGTATATATTAAGAAAACACAAGTTGTAGAAGAGTCTATACAAGTTAAATTTGATGAAGCAAATGTAACCCTAAAAAAGGAGTGTGATAATGATGCAAACGAAGCTGCAACTACTATGAAAAAGCTCAAACTAAAAAATCAAAAAGATAACACATAATGTGAAGATATGCAAAATACAGATAATGAGGAGGAGGTAAGTATAAGTAATGTTCTCTATCAACCGTTACTGATTTGAGATTTATTAATACCCATCCTAAAAAATAAATTATAAGTGATGTATATGTTGGTGTCAAAATAAGAAGTTTCATGCAAAAAATTTATGATTATTATGATTTTATTTCTACAATTGAGCCAACTTGCATTAATCAGGCCTTAAATGATGAAAACTGGATCATCGCAATGCAAGAAGAGCTTAACCAGTTTGAAAGGAACAAAGTATAAGAATTGGTTCCAAAATTGAAAAATGTTAATGTAATTGGAACTAAATAGGTATTCAAAAACAAACTTGATAAGAGTGGATTAGTTGTAAGAACAAGGCATGACTAGTTGCTAAGAGTATTCTCAAGAAGAAGGAATTGACTTTGAATAAATATGCCCCTATAGCCATATTGGAAGTCATTAGAATCCTACTTGCTTTTACATCTTACAAGAATTTCAAATTATTTCAGATGAATGTAAAGAATGCATTTTTAAATAGATATTTAAGTGAGGAAGTGTATATAAAGCAACCCTCTGGTTTGAAAAATGATGATCAACCTGATCATATCTATAAACTCACCAAAGTATTATATGATTTCAAACAAGCTCCAAGAGCATGGTATGAAATGTTAAGCAAATTCTTAAGTGATCATCAATTCAAAAGAGGGGAGTGAATTGAGTTTTTAAAATTTTTGACCAGATAAAGATTAAAGTGTAAGAGTAAAGAAAAGACTAATAATACAATGCACTTAGACTGATATTTTTATAATGGTTCTTCTATTTACTTGGGTTCCTACTCCACTTCTTTGAGTTAGCCTTACTTGCTAAACTTAGGTTCTCCTAACACCTTCTTTGATCAATAATCTCTTGATCAAATAAATACACCTGTTAGTTTGCAAGCTTACCAACTAACTTATACAAATACCAAGCAAATATTCTACTTACTTTCACTACATAGAGGTAAGTTTTCAAACTTGTAGAAATATGCAGAAATAAATGTCTACAAGTATTAATGCCTCTAGTAGGCTAATTTTGTATGAAGGTTGAAAGTAGTAAACATAAGTAATATGACAATAAAAGCAGTAGGATTCAATCTTTAGAAGTGGTTGAATGAATGACTTTGAATGCTTTTCAGAATGAACTGTAGTGGAGTTGGAATCATGGAAGAAAAGCCTTAAAGAATTAGTAAATGCTCTCTCTTATTTTTCAATGTAAAATTGTTATCTTCTTTGATCTCACTTTACTTCTTTTGTATTGAGACCTCTGACTTTCACTAATGTAGTAGGTGAGAAACATTTAATACAAAGAAATGCTCAAATGTAAGACCGTTGTACTTTCAGTGAGGTTTCAGAGGCTATGAATTAGCTTCAAATCCTCCAAGCTTTTAAGAGATAGGTAGTTTTTCGCACACTTCACACATTTTTGTATCTTTAGATGCTCTGAAAATATGTTTTGTAGGCTCCAAAACGGTGTGATTGAAATGACTCATGTCAGGACCGTGGAGGCTAGCTCTGAAAGAATTAACTCCGAACTCCAAAATATTTACCTATCTTTGAAATAAATACTCAATGACTCTATGGAAACTAACTCTGAACTCCAAAGTATTTTACTTTTTCTCAAAGTACCTCCCTTTCGACTTCGACAAGTCATGTTTTCTGAAGAATGTTCTATTAACTCCAAAGGCTGTAGTTCATTATCTCTAAAATACTTTGTCGACTCCAAAGTTATTTAGCTCCACTCTGAAGTGCTTGACTTAACTCTGAAGTTCATGAGCCTGTGACTTCGAAGCAATGTAATCACTTCTGAAGTTATTTTTTTGTGTCTCCAAAGTGCTTTAGTAGTTCTGAAAATGCTTATCTTAGCTCCGATGAATCTTTGATGTTGAATCTAAAGCTTGTGACTTCATAACCTCAAAAGGATTCCCTTTGTATTTGAAGTTCTCCAGTGGCTCCCAAACTTCTTTGCTGACTCCGAAGCATGTGATTTTATGACTCCAAAAGATTTTTCTTTCATCTCCGAACCTTTCTAGTGGCTTTGAAATACCTTTGCTAATTCCAAAGAGTTAATCTCCTATCTCCGAAATACATGAGCAACTCCGAAGGGATGAACTTTTAAAACCGAAGTTGACTCCGAAGCTTCCTTGAAACTTTAAACTTTCTGTTTTCTTCTTTTAAATATATCTATGATTTATATACTTACATTTCTTTAGCATTTACTTGGTTTCTTTCTTTAATCATCATGAAGATTATTCTAAAGTTAAGTATTAAAAAATATCTTTGTAAAATGTTTGAGAATGAATTGTTAATACCTTAATATTTCACTCATATCTTTGCTCATCATTAAAACATGGTTGGTTAAGAATTTTCATCATCAAAATCAAGCTATTTTAAGAGTATATGTTCAATATTCTCCCCCTTTTTGATGATGACAAAACACTAAGTGATGTACCTTTCAAAATTTATCTAATAATGAACTTAAAGCAACTTAATTGCATGAGTTTCAATGAAATTTTCATTAATTTAGTGTAGTTACCCCTGAATGGGTACACAAATTTTTAACTATGTTTCATACAAAAACATTTCATACATTTAATACAGCATATACATTCAATACATTTTCTTCCCCTTTTTGTCAGAATAAAAAAGGTAGAAAGAAACAAAATGAAGTTACATATCCTGTCATGACCAAAATTTACACATATAAAACATAACCAGTCAGACCAAAATTATCAAATACAAAATATGATCAAGGTTTCATACATAAAGAATTTTCATAGAAAGTATATATCATAAGAGATTATATTCAAAAATACACATCAAAAAAGAAAATGCATAGGCAACAGAATCAGCATGATGGTTTGGGTTTTCTCTCATAGGTTTTGAGAAAGGGTTTAGGTTTAGGTTGAGAGGTTGATAATTTAATAGATGACTTGGGTATTTTTGGTGGAGGAGATGGAATGAAAAATGGATCCTTTGGTATTGCCGAAGGGGGTTCATGAGTATATGCTATGGGTCCACAATCAGAAATATAAATGAAATCAATACGTTCTGTAATTGTGGACTAGCAACTCAGGAAAGGCTACAAGAGTCCTTTTTAAGAGGGCCTCTATATTGGCATTTATTTGGGCTATGTACTCTTGATGATACATGGTTATTCTGGAAAGAGGAGCTTTTTGTGTTCCTTTGGAGGTGGAATCCTTCGCTTCCTCTTGGGTTTGGTGGAGGATGGCTGAGATGGTGTAGAAGATGGTTTTGGTATTTTTTTTAATTTTGGGATTATAGGAGGTTTTTTGGTTTTGATAGTTGTAGGAAGTGATTTTCTGGGAGTTTTGGCTTTGGTAAAAAGAGGTCGAGTAGGTTCAGTTGAGAAGGATGGTTGAGAGTATGCTATCCTAAGCTTGTGTTGGATGGATGTATCATTGAGCTGAGGATATGGGAGAGGAAGATTATCAGTAATTGCCTGAAGATTGACATTTGTGTAATATGTGAACTCTTTCTTAGTCATAAGAAAGAGTTGATGAGGACCTAAGGGAGATGGAAAAAAACTGTTCTAGGGGGCCTTGATGATGGAACATCTAAAGAAGTTTCTTAGAGTATGTTTGAAGAATTGACCCTTTATTAGGAATGTGAATGTTGTGGCCCTTGGGATTCAATGGAGGATTTGGAAGAAGTTGAATCCTATGAAGAATGTTAGGATCCTCAAGTTCTGCAAATAGAAATTCTTGAGGGGATAGAATGATGGACTGAGAAAGAAATATCCTAACAACTCAGAGTTGATCTTTGATTTACTCTCAAACTTAGAAAATGTCATCCAGATTGGATTTAATGCACGAAGAAGCATACAAGGATTATCATCGAATGACTTTTGAAGATATGGTAGAGGACTTTGTGGAGGAGTGGGAGGTCTTCTCCATTTTGGATGAATTGAAGGTATATTCCATTATGGTGGAATTTCTTTAATCCATTCAGGAATTACTTCTTCTGATCATACAAGATCCATCCAAGTTCAGTCCAAAAAGATGGATGGTCCTGGTGGAAGAAAATAAACTCTAGGTAGAGTTACTATGGTGGGATACTTTTCATGTCTAATAATAGCTCTATGAGGATTGAAAAGATAATCCTCAGGCAGGTTTGGAAAGACTTCACTGGTTGGAACTCATGGAGTGAGAACTAATGGTTGTTATGCTAGAGGAGGAGCTTGTGTTGGCAGAGGAGAAGAAGTGATTCCAATAAGTTGACTCACAAGCTAAGTAACCTTTGAAATTATAGGAGATCAGGGATGAGGAGACTGTGTGGGGGAAGACATCATTGTTATGGGAGAGTTGGTTCTAACTGGAGAGAAATGCTGTGGAGGTGAGGAGAAATGAGTTGAAGGTGTAGAGAAATGAGGGTGATAAGTTTGACTTTTGAATAACTCTGCTAGAGATTATAGAGAGTCAAGTCGTTGATCAATCTTATCAGCTCTCAGGATCATGGATGACATGACATTGTTAAGTCTTTGATTGTTAATTCTTCGATCCATTATGTTCATCTGAAGAGCTAGAATAGAAAAAAAGTGTTCAATATGTGTCAGTTTATCTTCTAGGTTGTGTGGGATGGGTTGTGTAGTGGGGATTAATGAAGTGACTGGTGTGGATGGTTGATGAGAAGGAGTGGGTCTTATGGGTGATGGAGATCTAATGGGAATGTAAGATGGGGTGTTGTTGTTGTTGCTTCACTTTCTCTTCTTAAAGTCTCTTCTGACTCTTGTATTCTGTCATTTCTTAGATCTTCTCTAGAAACTTCTTCTTTTCTCTCTATCTCTTTTTGAGTCTCATTTGTGAGAGGTTCTTCTCTTATTTCTAGGGTCTCCTATCTTGTTGAGCCTTCTAGTTCTTGCTCTTCTAATCTGGATCTATTAAGTTGTTTAGTTCTTTTTGGTTTTTCACTGATCCAACCTTATGATGTCCTCTAGAAACCCATTCTTTTTAAGGTTCTTTCATCAACTATGTTTGAGTCACTCTTCTTTCTTTTCTCTGGTCAGATTTACCCTTACATCTTTGAAAACTCTTGTGAAGATCATCCCATATGGAAGTGGAAATCTTGTCCTACTAGATACAAATGATCTACTATGATTTGTGCAAGGTTTATTTTCTTTTTATTTTTCACATCCCATAGCACTTTTACAACTTTCTCAGAAATTGAATGTGAGGCTTCTATCCTTGGATACACATTATTTATCACTATTGTGTATGCCAATTTGTAATTTAGGCTTAGATGATTGGCATGTAAGTAATTTTCCTTTGCATTTATTTCAACTCCCGCTAGGTCTAAGAAAAATCTCACTCTGCTTAATGGCCACTCAACATGTTCTCAGGGAATTTGAGGATTCTTCTCAAGTTATCAGAGGATAGGTTCATCTCAATCTCTCCTATCCATGATTTCTAAGTACTTGAGTTCAAATTACTGATTAGAGCCTTCACCAATCTAGGATGATATGGCTCTTTAAAACTAAGAAATTAGCCCAACCTTGGAATTGAAACTACTCACATACTTTCAAGTTCATTTCCCTTTCTCCGAATATCTCAAAATTAAATGCTCTACCCCTGATGATTTTCTTACTTTCATGCTTTTCAAGATATCTAGAGTAGGCATCTTCTCTGTTAAGGAAAATTACCTTAAAAGTGTCATCCTCATGCCTTACTCTTTTGAAGATGTCTATCTCTAAAGCTTCATTCCTTTCCTTCCTTCTGATGCTTCAATTAGTTGTTTTTGTCCTTACCATTACAGTAGAAAGAAGTGGGGATTTAGAAATTGATGGGAAAGATATGATGGAAGAATTCCTTGAACTAAGGAGTTTGAATCCGGCGGGAAGATGAGGGGTTTCTTTGAAATGATGTTTTCAAATGCAAAAGGAGAGAGGGTTTTAGGTTTTCGGAGGTCTTAGAGTGATTAAATAGGATTTCAAGTTTTCATTTCTCCAAAAGATATTTTCAAAAGATCCAAAACATTGTTCGGGGATCCGAATTGAGTAAATCCAATCTTCGGAAGCAAATTCTATTTAGTTTTAGTGATTCTGAAGTTTTTCTTTAAAGGTAACATAGCCCATCGGAGGCTTCGAAATGGTTTATATGGTTTTCAGAGGTAAAAAAATTATCTTTAGAGGATCCAAAATTTTATTTTGGGGGCATGATCATTTTTTGGAGGCATTTTAGTGCATCATATGAGGGTTCGAAAGTTGTTTCGAAGGCTTCAAAATTGCTGCTAATTTTTTCATTTGTTCTTTTTGTCTATTTTTCATTGGAATTTTCATTACTGAACATATTCTCCATCATACAAATATTTTATTAATTTTCAACTTAAGCATTTGGATTTAAAACACCTAATTCTCTTCTTAATTTATTGAATCTATCTTCTAAAAGAGGTTTAGTAAAGATTTCTGCTAGTTGATTTTTAGTAGACACAAATTTTAAACATATACTATGATTATAAACATGATCTCTGATAAAGTAGTGCCTAATTTCTATATGTTTGTTCTGGAGTGTAAAAATGGATTCTTGGTCAAACTTATGCCACTAGTGTTTTCACATCTTATAGGGATATCAACAAAGTTAAGACCAAAATCATTTAATTGTTGTTTCATCCAAAGGATTTGAGCACAACAATTGCTAACTGCTACATATTCTGCTTCAATAGTTGATAGTGCCACAGATGTCTATTTCTTAGAAAATCATGATATGATCATGCATCCTAGAAACTGACAAGATCCTGAAGTACTCTTTCTATCTACTTTATATCCAGCAAAATCTACATCTGAGCACCCTACTAAATTAAAATCAGAATCTTTTGGATACCACAAATTGAAGCTTGGTATGTCTAAAAGGTATCTAAACATTCTCTTTACAATAATTATGTATGACTCTTTGAGATTTGATTGAAATCTAGTACACATGCAGACATTGAATATTATATTTGGTCTACTTGTATTCAAATATTATAACGATCTTATCATGCTTATATAAAGTTTGTTACATATTGATTTATCTCTTTCATCTTTGTCCATCTTTATTGAACTACTTATTAGTGTTACATCTCTTTTACTATCTTCAATGTTGAATTTCTTTAGAAGTTCTTTTGTATACTTGACTTGGTGAATGAAGATTCCTTCTTTTTCTTGTTTGATTTGTAATCCCAAGAAGAAATTAAGTTCAACCATCAAGCTCATTTCAAATTCTCCCAGCATAGTCTTAGAAAACTCTTGGCAAAGATTTTCATTAGTTGCATCAAATGCTATATCGTCAACATAAATTTGAATTATAAGTATAACTTTCTTTGCATGCTTAATAAAGAGAGTGATATCCACTTTACCCCCTGAAAAACCTTTTTCAATCAGAAATTTGCTTAGCCTCTTATACCAAGCTCTAGGAGCTTGTTTCAAACTATAGAGGGCTTTCTTGAGTTTGAATACATGATTTATACTATGGGGATCTTCAAACTCAGGGGGTTGTTCCACATATACCTCTTCATTAATGAAACTATTCAAGAATGAACTCTCTATATCCATTTGATATAGGTTGAAATCCATGTATGATGCAAATGCAAGAAGCATTCTAATGGCTTCAATCCTTACAACAGGAGCATATGATTCTTTAAAATCAATACCTTCTTCTTGATAATACTTCTTTGCAACTAATCTTGCCTTATTTCTTACCATAATTTCCGATTCATCCAATTTTTTCCTAAAGACACATTTTGTTCCTATACCAGATTGATTGTTTGGTCTTGGAACAATAGTTCGCACATCATTTCTTTTAACTTGATCCTATTCTTCTTGCATAATTAGAATCCAATTTTTATCCAATTTTCATTTTCTAATACTTGGTCTATGCAAGTTGGTTCTGATTGAGAAATAAAAGCAAAATTTCTACATATTTGGTGATAGGATGATCTGGTTCTAACTTTATCGAATACATCATCAATTATCTTATTTTCAAGGTGAGAATGCATAAACTTTCAATCTTTGGGAAGAAATGATTTATCTTCCTCATCGACCTCTATTATAGATGGTTTGGCTTCATACATTATTATCTCTAATATTGGAGGCTCTTCTTGATTATCTTGTAATCTCAGTTTCTCCACACCTGATGGAAGTTTATCTGTCTCATCATCAAAATTACTGTTTCTCTTCATGGAGTCAGTATGTTCATCAAATTTGACATGGATAGATTCCTCTACAATCTTAAGTCTCAAGTTATACACTATAAATACTTTGCTAATAATGGAATAACCTAGAAATATACCTTGATCAGATCTAATATCAAATTTTCTAAGGTTTTCTTTGTCATTATTAAGAATAAAGCATTTACTAACAAAAGTATGAAAATATAAAATATTTGGTTTCTTGCCAAAGTATAATTCAAAATAATTTTTGTTAAGTATAGATCTAGCAAAGATTCTATTAATAATATAATATATAGTGTTCATTGCTTAAGCTCAAAAATACTATGGAAGATTGTATTCATTCAACATTGTCCATGTCATCTCTTACAATGATCTATTTTTTCTTTTAGTTACTCCATTTTATTGGGGTGTTCTTGGTGCAGAGAAAGTTTGAAGGATACCATTGCTTTCACAAAAATTGATGACGATCACTCCTTATGGCAACATATGAGAGCTTTTTCCAGTCTATAAACATTTGAAAAATACTTCAAAGAATAAATAAGACTCATCTTTAGATGCTAAAAACATTACCGAGGTATATCTACTATAGTCATCTACAATGACATATGCATAATATTTCCCTCCAAGGCTTCTTGTCCTTGTTAGTCAAACTAAATTCATATGTAGCAATTGAAGGAGTTTGATTATGTATACCTCTTTATTTGACTTGAATTATTCTTTTACTTGCTTACCTTTCATGTAAGCATCATACACCTTATTACGAATTTGAGTTTTGGTAAGCCAACAACTAGATCTTTATTATATAATCTTTCAATCAGATTTTTGTTGGCATGTCCTAGCCTTCCATGCCACAACATGGGTTCATTGTTATTCACAACAAGACACGTAGCTTGAATATTAGAAGATCAACCAAATATATATTTTCATGTCTTCTACCATATACTATAATTGATTAAGACTTATCTAGTACATAATAAGATTGAGATTCGAACACAACTTTGTAACCTTTGTCACAAAACTGACTTATGCTAAGAAGATTTTGTTTCAATCCTTCTACTAAAATTCATATGAAATTATAGTAAATAGTAGTTGGTTGACCTTACCGATCCCAACTACTCTACCGTTACCATTATCACCAAAAGTTACTATTTCACTAAATTTATTTTTCAGCTCCATGAACAGCTCCTTATTCTCTATCATGTGCCTTGAGCAACCACTATCGATATGCCACGTGCTGCTCTTTGTGGGTCCTAAGCACACCTGCATGGATATAGTTAAGTCTTAACTTTTGGTACCCATTTAGGACTGGGTCTAGGTGGGTTAGTTGCAGGTAATGTTGGTCCCCATTGTTTCTTGGGTAATACTATTTTAACTAGAGGAGTTTGGGTTGCATTTAGTACATTTGCAATTGTCTTTGAAACCCAAATTGTAGTCTATTTAGGCTTGAATTTTCTATGTTATTATTGTCCACTTCTATTCTTTGGTTTCATTCTTAACAAAGTGGAAGTAGATGTCTTTTTGGAGCATTATTTTCTGCTATAACTTGCTCAAGTGTGCTAATGGTATTGTTACTACTCTTGAATTTGGAATTTTCTTTTTTGATTTGGAGCATTCATTTGTAATTCTTTTGAGCTCCTTTTTTTTCTCTTTGTACTTGTCTTTCAAAGTGATAAAATCTAAGCGTATTTCTTCTAACATTTCTTCACGACTTGGAGTTTCAGAATCAGAATTTACCTACTCTCCATGGATTGCCATGAAGCTAATTCTTGTATAAAGTTCATCATAAGTACTTTTGTTTGGAGAGAGTTGGCTGATTTGAGCTTCATGTTCTTCTTCTTCTTCACTCTCACTTTCATTTATTATATTCCCTAGCATCTGCTATGCTACTAGAGCTTTCCGTTTCTTTTGGAATTTTCTGCTTATTTTGTTGTTGTTCTTGTTGCTGCTATTATTCCTTTTGTCACGGTATGAGTTGTACCTTTTCTTTTGCTGATCATTTCGTCTCTTGTCTAGCTCTAGAAATTTAAGCTTCATGTGTCTAGGTTTCCCATAATTATAACAGGTGTTTGGTTCTTTCTTTCTATCATTTCTTTCAAAATTGTTCATTGAGTTGTTTCCAAACTTTTTCTTCTTTAGCATGAATTTGAATCTTCTTGTTATTATTGTCATCCCTTCGTCTTCATCTCCACTTGTAGATGCATCAGTTTGGGTTTTGTCATTCTATGACTCAGCTTTAAGAGCAATTGCTTTCTTGCCCTTTGGTTTTCTATATTTTTTTGCTTCATTAATAGTTCATGAGTCATAAGAGAACCCATAAGCTCTTCTACCTCATTATATTCAGATTCCTTGCTTCCTGGATTGCTGTCACTTTAGGCATCCATTGCTTTGACGAGGATCTCAGAATTTTCTTCATCATTTTGGGCTCTGCATACTTTTCTCCTAGATTTTACAGCCCATTTATTATCTTTTGAAACCTTCCAAGCATGTCTGAGATTAACTCTGTCTCCTTCATGTTGAAAGCTTCATATTCTTATATAAGAAGATTTATCTTAGTTTCTCTTACTTGCTTTGTGCCTTCGTATGCAACCTCTAGTTTGTCCCAAATTTTTTTTGTAGTATCGCAAGAGGATATTTTGTCAAATTTAGAGGTCGTAAGAGCGCAATTCAGGCATTTCTTTGCCTTGGCATCTTTTTCAGCTGCTAAAATGTCTTCAACAATGTATTTATCTTCAATATTTAGGATAACCAAACCATCTTTGATGGTTTTCTTTAGTTGATAATCTGAGGCAATCAAGAAATTTTTCATTCCAATCTTTTAATTTCCATAGTTTGTACCATCAAATAGTGGAAGTCTAGAAGTAGATTGACCTTCAATAGGATTGTTGCAAAAATAGCTAGCCATAGAGATCTTTTCACAAGTTATATGAATGGAATAGTGATGTATAATTGGTGAAGCCTGCTCTAAAACCAATTGTTGGCACCGTTCACATAGTGACTCAAGAGGGTGGTGAATTAAGTCTTTCAAATTTTTGGTCAGATAAAGATTAAACTGCAATAGTAAATAAAATATTGATAACACAATGCACTTAGACTAGTACTTTTATAGTGGTTTGACCCTTCACTTAGGTTCCTACTCCACTTCTTTGAGTTAGCCTTGCTAAACTCAGGTTCTACTAACACCTTTTTTGATCAGTAATCTTTTGATCAAACAAATACACCTATTGGTTTCCAAGCTCACCAACTAACTTATACAAATACCAAGCAAGTATTCTACTTGCTTTCTCTACATAGAGGCAAGTTTTCAAACTTGCAGAGATATGCAGAAATAAATGTCTACAAATATTAATGCCTCTAGTAGGCTAATTTTGTATGAAGTTTGAAAGTAGTAAACACAAGTAATATGACAATAAAAGCAGTAGGATTCAATCTTTAGAAGTGGTTGAATGAATGACTTTGAATACTTTTCAGAACGAATTGCAGTAGAGTTGAAATCATGAAAGAAAAGCCTTAAAGAATTAGTAAATGCTCTCTCTTATTTTTCAATATAAAATAATTATCTTCTTTGATCTCATTTTACTTCTTTTATATTGAGACCTCTAACTTTCACTACTGTGGTAGGTGAGAAACATTTAATACAAAGAAATACTCAAATTTAAGACCGTTATACTTTCAGTGAGGTTTTTGGAGGCTATGCATTAACTTCAGATCCTCCAAGCTTTTAAGAGATAGGTAGTTTCTTCACACACTTTACACATTTCCATATCTTCATATGCTCTAAAGATATGTTTCGTAGGGTCAGAAATGGCGTGACTGAAATGACTCGCATCGAGACCATGGAGGCTAACTTCGAAGGAATTGACTCCGAACTCTGTAATATTTGTCTCTAAAGTAAATATTTGGTGACTCCGAGGAAACTAAATTTGAACTCCAATGTATTTTACTTATCTTTGAAGTACCTGTCTTCTTACTCCAACAAGTTGTGTTTTCTAAAGAATGTTTTGTTAACTCCAAAGGATGTAGTTCATTGTCTCTGAAATACCTTGTTGACTTAGATGTTATTTGGCTACACTCCAAAGTGCTTGACTTAACTTCGAAGTTTGTGAGCCTGTGACTCCAAAGAAATGTCATTACTTTTGAAGTTATTTTTCTATGTCTCTGAAGTGGTTCAATGGTTCCAAAAATGCTTGTCTTGGCTTTGATGCAGTTTTTTGTTGAATCCAAAGCTCATGACTTCATGACCCCAAAAGGATTCCCTTTGTATCCAAAGTTCTCTAGTGGCTCTGAAACTTCTTTGCTGACTCGAAAGCATGTGATTTTGTGACTCCACAAGATTTTCCTTTCATCTCCAAACTGTTCTAGTGGCTCTGAAATGCCTTTGATAATTCTGAAAAGTTAATCTCCTATCTCCAAAATGCATGAGCAACTATGAAGGGATAAACTTTTAAAACTGAAGTTGACTCCGAAGCTTCCTTGAACCTTTAAACTTTCAGTTTTCTTCTTTTAAGTATATATGTGATTTATATACTTAGATTTCTTTAGCATTCACTTGGTATCTTCCTTTGATCATCATGAAGATTATTCTCAAGTTAAGTATTGGAAAATATTTTTGCAAAATGCTTGAAAATGAATTGTTAGTACCTTAATGTTTCACTCATGTCTTTGCTCATCATCAAAAAGTGATTGGTTAAGAATGTTCATCATCAAAATCAAGTTATTTTAAGAGTATATGTTCAACACTCCCCCCCCCCACCCCTCATTCGTAGTCTCACACACAACCTCTTCTGCCCTTATAATGCAAGATGAGTTGTTTTTATCTCTATTTGTAGCTTTGTTTGTACTAAAGTGAAATAAAATGGTTTCATTATTTTCAAGCTACTTCTATTTGTGTGTGTGTGTATTATGCAAGTACTACATTTTTTTATTATGACAAAAAGGGAGAAAAAGAATTTTCAAAATTATCTCAAGGTAAGCATAGTATAATTTTAAATTAATCATGGGGAGAATACATATAAATCTAGTTAAGAAAAATAATAGAAAATGGCAACTTGATGAATGATTAAACTTTGCAAAATATTTTTATCAGACTGCATACATTTAGGGGGAGATTATCTTTTATGAGATAATTTTTAATCAAATTTTATCATCATCAAAAAGGAGGCGAATGTTAGTATAAATGTATGGTTTTAACGATAAACAAAACTTGATTAAAGATTATGTACTAATGGTTATTGCCAAGCATTTAGTATACAGAATCAAGTTACAAGCCTCATGGACAAATGAACATAGAAAAGATATTCCAAGGCATTAGTTTGTCTGACTAAAAAGATTGGATGAGTGCAGAAGCAAAAGATGAAGTATCGTTGTATACAAAACTCAAATGAAAAGGAATCAACTGAGTTACCACTTGTTTGTCAAAGTAGAGATTATCTCTGACAAATACAAAGTAGAATGCATACAACAGACTTCATTTTTCATAAGTGAGCCATAATTGAATAGCTCACCAAGCCAATGATTGTCTATTAAAAATAGACGAAGGCAGAGAATTGGAGTTCATCTGGCAGAGCAGTGGATTTCATCTGACAGAGCAGTGGAGTTTGTTTGGCAAAGTAGTGGATTTCGTTTGTGCTTCTAACAATTCTTCTACTACCTGCAATAGACAATCCAACAGATAAACTACTGAAAAGATAATTTGTTTACACCTCAACAATTCGTCTGTTACTTACAACAGACAATCCAACAAATGAAGTGCTAAAAAGACAATTCGTCTAACACTTAACAATTTGTCTGTTACTTATAATAGACAACCTAACAGATAAAGCACTTGAAAGATGATTTATCTATGCCTCCACGATTCATTTATTATGTGCAATGGACAAACCAATTGACAAAGTGTTAAAAAGATAATTTGTCTGTGCTAATTGGATTTTACCATGGACAACCGAACAAATACTTCATCTGTCATAAGTGAAGATAAGCCATGAACAAACTAAATTGTTGGTCTTCATCTAGCATTAATGATGATCTTTTCATATTGATGAAAGAATCAATCATTGTAGCAACTCTTCAACTAATACTTCTTAAGAATTAGAAAATCATCTTCTCTAAGGTCAGCATTGTAGACATTCCAATAGAAAAGGATTAAGCAGAGGTCAGAGAATTCAAATATATTAATCAAAATAATTTTATATCATTAATGAAATTCACCTACCACCAATGGCTGGAATTCAAAGATTTTGTGGTATATGCATTGTGTGGGTGCACATGATATGCATGAATGACATGGTGATTGCATCCTTGGAATGGGATGTGGTATGCATGGTGTGTGAAATGCATGTGCTTGAATATGAATGTGATGCCTATGGTAGGGATGATGGTGTATGGACATAATGGCTATGAACAGTAATATGTGAATAGTAAATTAGAGAGTTTTTATGCAAGAATGAGATTATTGATGAGAATGAAAAATGTCATATTTTATTCTCCTAATACTTCATCTTTTGCACCTATTTGATTCCTAAATATACTC
>JAYJMB010052189.1:0-13295 GCA_036873735.1 Pouteria campechiana
GAAATCAACCCAAATACCACAAGGCCATCATCAGAGGCAATTGCCTCATACCTTCCAAGAGCTATTACTCATACCATTATGACAATGACTTCATAAAAGGATAAAAAGAGCTGGAAGGATGTGATTGACAAAGAAAAGGAGCCTTTATTTTAACATTAATAGGTAAATTCTTAAGAATTTAAATTGGTTCAATTATTTAAATTCACTTTAATTTTTTGGTGTGTGCAGCTTATCGATGGAATAATGAGTAAATGAGCTTCAAAATTAATGACATTGACCAAGAATGTGTCCATAGATGCCTTGAAGAACATTTTTAGAATAGTTATAGTCATTATAGGCACAAGTGTTATCATTATTTTTATAGAATGAAGGAGAATGTGGACCCATGACTTCATCGATTACATGGGGTTCAACAAGATGATTAAGACTTTCTATGTGTTGAACATAGACAACATGATTTTGATGATAAACATTCTTAACCAACTATGTTTTGATGATGAGCAAAAACATGAGTGAAACATTAAGGTACTAACAATTCATTCTCAAGCATTTTGCAGAAATATTTTTCAATACTTAACTTGAGAATTATCTTCATGATGACCAAAGGAAGAAACAAAGTCAATGCTCAAGAAATCTAAGTAAATAAATCACATATATACTTAAAAGAAGAAAATAGAAAGTTTAAAGTTTCAAGGAAGCTTCGGAGTCAAATTGGGGTTTAAACTTCATCCCTTCGAAGTTTATCAAAGCACTTCAAAGACAAGGGGTGAACCCTTCGGAGTTGCTCATGCATTTCAGAGATAGGAGATTAACTCTTCTGAGTTACGAAATCACAAACGTCAGAATCATGCAAAGGCACTTTGGAACCACTGGAAAGCTTCAAAGAGAAAATAGTGATCTTTTGGGATCACAAAATCACAACTGTTGAATTCAGCAAAAATGACTCAGAGCCACTGAAGCACTTCAGAGACAGAGAAAAATAACTTCAGAATGATGCTATTACTTCAAAGTAAAGAGCTCAAATAGTTCAAAATCAGTTAACACACTTTAGAGTCACGGGCTTACAAGCTTCAGAGTTGAGTCAATTGCTTCTGAGTCAATCAAGTTGCTTTGGAGTTACAAACTCAAAACCTTTGGAGATAATTAAAGCACTTTAGAGTCACGAACTTATAAGCCTTAGGGCTAAGTCAAGTTCTTTAAAGATGACAAAGCATTTTGGAGACAACAAATAATAGCTTTCAGAGTTCATAGAGCACTCTTTAGTAAATATGACTCATTGGAGTCAGAAACCAAGCACTTTGGAATTCAGAGTTAGTTTTCTTGGAGTCACTAAATATTTATTTTGGAGACATAAACATTTCAGAGTTCAAATTCAATTCTTTCAGAGTCAGCCTTCATGGTCATGCCTCTTCAGAGCCTCCAAAACAAATCTTTGAAGCATCCAAAGATACAAAAATGTGTAAAGTGTGCAAAGATACTACCTAACACTTAAACATTGAAGGATCTGAAGCTAATTAATAGCCTCCAAAATCTCATTAAAAGTAGAACAGTCATAAATTCAAATGTTTTTCAGCATTTAATGATTCTCATCTACCATAATAGAGAAAGTCAAAGACTTCAAATATAAAAAAAGTTAAGTGAGAACAAAGAAGACAATAGTTTGACACTGAAATTCAAGAGAGAGCATTTATTAAGTCTTTAAGGCTTTTCTTCCATGATTTCAACTCCACTGCAGTTCATTAAAAGAAGCATTCAAAGTCATTCATTCAACGACTTCTAGAGATTGAATCCTACTGCTTTTATTGTCATATTACTTATATTTACTACTTTCAAACTTTGTACAAAATTGGCCTACTAGAGGCATTAATACTTATACATATTTATTTCTTCATATGTCTGCAAGTTTGAGAACTTGCCTCTGTGCAGTGAAAGTAAGTAGAATACTTGCCTGGTATTTGTATAAATTAGTTGGTAAGCTTGGAAACCAATAGGTGTATTTGTTTAATTAAGAGATTACTAATCAAAGAAGATGTTAGTGGAACCTGAGTTAAGGCTAACTCAAAGAAGTGGAGTAGGAACCCAAGTAAAGGGCCGAACAACTATAAAAATACTAGTCTAAGTGCATTGTGTTATCAGTCTTTTCTTTACTCTTGCACTTTAATTTTTATCTACTCAAAAATTTTAAAGACTCAATTCACCACCACCTCTTGACTCACCATCTGAATGGAACTAACAATTGGTATTAGAGCAGGCTTAACCAGTTATACATTACCATTCCAATCATATAACTTGTGAAGAGATCTCTATGGCAAGCTATTTCCATAATGCTTCTGCTAAAGGTCAATCTACTTTCAGACCTTGACTATTTGATGGTACAAACTATGGATACTAGAAGATGAGAATGAAAACTTCTTGATTGCCTCAAATTATCAACTATGGAAAACTATCAAAGATGGAATGATTGTCCTAAGCATTGAAGACAAGTATACTACTGAGGACATTCTAGCAGACAAAAAAGATGCTAAGGCAAAGAACTGCCTTTATTGTGCTCTTACATCCTTTGAATTTGATAAGATATCCTCTTATGATACAACAAAGAAAATCTGGGACAAACTAGAGGTTGCACACAAAGGCACAAAATAAGCAAGAGAAGCTAAGATAAATCTTCTTGTGCAAGAATATGAAGCTTTCAACATGAATGAGATAGAGTCAATTTTAGACATGTTTGAAAGGTTTCAAAAGATAAAAAATGGGCTGGAAATTTTGGGAGAAAAGTATGCAAAGCCTAGAATGGTGAAGAAAATTCTAAGATCTTTATCAAAGCAATAGATGCCCAAATTAATAGCAATCCTGGAAGCAAGAAATCTAGACACAATGAGTCTAGAAGTGCTTATGGGTTCTCTTATAACTCATAAAGTCTTAATGAAGCAAAAAAATATATAAGAACCAAAGGGTAAGAAAGCTATTGCTCTTAAAGTTGAGTCAAAGAATGATAAATCCCAAACTGATACATCCATAAGTGGAGATGAAGATGAAAAAATGACAATGATTACAACAAGAGTCAAATCCATGCTAAAAAAGAAAAAGTTTGAAAATAGTTCAAGGAACAATTTTATAAGAAATGATAGAAAGAAAGAATCACCCACTTGTTACAATTGTGGGAAACCTAAACACATAAAGTTTGACTATCCAGAGCCAGACAAGAGACAAAATGATTAACAAAAAAAATGTACAATTTATACTTTGATAAAAAGAAAAAAAATGACAACAACACTAACAACAATAATAATAGAACAAGTAGAAAATTCTAGAAGAAAAAGAAAACTCTAGTAGCATGGGAGATGCTACAGAACATAATAAATGAAGTGAGAGTGAGGAAGAAGAAGAAGAACAAGTAGCTCAAATCAGTCAACATCTCCAAATAGAAATACACATGATGAACTTCACACAGGAATAAGCCTCATAACAATCCATGAAAGTGGGTAAATTCTGATTTTAAAACTCCTAGTAATGAAGAAATGTTAGAAGAATTATATTTAGATTTTATGACTTTGAAAGAGAAGTACAAAGAGACTAAAAAGTAGCTAAAAAGAATTATAAATGAAAGCTCCTAAATCAAGGAAGAAAATTCCAAGCTCAAGAGTAGTAATAATAACAATAGCACACTTAAGCAAGTTACAGCTGAAAACAATGTTCTGAAAAAGACATCGACTTCTACCTTGTTAAGAATGAAACCAAAGAAGAGAGGTGGACAGCAACAACATAGAAAATTTGAGCCTAAATAGATTACGATTTAGGTTCTAAAGATAGTTGCAAATGTACTAAATGCAACCCAAATTCCTTTAGTTAAAATAATATTGCCCAAAAAATAATGGGTACCAACCATACCTATAACTAATCCACCTAGACCCATTCCCAAATGGGTACCAAAAGTTAAGACTTACTTTATTCATGTAAGTATTCTTGGGAGCCACAAAGAGCACTACATAGTATATCGATAGTGGTTGCTAAAGACACATGAGAGGGAATAGGGAGCTATTCATGGAGCTGAAAATGAAATCTGGTGGAGCAGTAACCTTTATTGATAATGGTAAAGGTAGAGTAGTTGGGATTAGTAAGATTGGCCAACTACTATCTACTACAATTTCAGATGTACTTTTAATAGAAGGATTGTAACACAATCTTCATAGAATAAGTCAATTTTGTGACAAAGGCTACAAAGTTGTGTTTGAATCTCAATTTTGTTTTGTACTAGATAAGTCTCAATCAGTTATAGTCTATGGTAGAAGACATGGAAATATAAATTTGGTTGATCTTTCTAATTTAATATTTAAGCTAAGTATCTTGTTATGAATGACAATGAACCCATGTTGTGGCATAGAAGACTAGGACATGCTAACAAAAATCTGATTAAAAGATTATATAATAAAGATCTAGTTATTGGCTTACCAAAACTCAAATTTGATAATAAGTTGTGTGATGCTTGTATGAAAGGTAAGCAAGTAAAAGAATCTTTCAAGTCAAACAAAGAAGTATACACAACCAAACCTTTTCAATTGCTAAATATGGATTTAGTTGGACCAACAAGGACAAGAAGCCTTGGAGGGAAACATCATGCATATGTCATTATGGATGACTATAATAGATTTACTTGGGTAATATTTCTCACATCCAAAGATGAAGCTTTTTCATTCTTTGAAGTTTTTTCCAAACGCGTAAAGAATGAACAAAGCTCTCATATTATTGTCATAAGGAGTGATCATGGTAGAGAGTTTGAAAATCATAGATTCACTTATTTTTGTGAAAACAACAAAATTCTTCAAACTTTCCCTGCACTAAGAACACCCCAACAAAATGGAGTAGTAGAAAGGAAGAACATATTCTTGTAAGAGATTTTAAGGATACTGTTGAGTGAAAATAGCTTCCCATAGTATTTTTGGGCTGAAGCGATGAACACTGCATGCTATATCATTAATAGAATCTTTGCTAGATCCATACTCAACAAAACTCTATTTGTATTATACTATGGCAAGGAATCAAATATTTCATATTTTCATACTTCTGGTTGTAGGTGCTTTATTCTTAATAATAACAAAGAAAATCTTAGAAAATTTGATAGTAGATCTAATCAAGGTATATTTTTGGGCTATTCCATTGTTAGCAAAGCATTTAGAGTGTACAACCTGAGGCTTAAGATTATAGAATAATCCATCTATGTTAAATTTGATGAACATACTAACTCCATAAAAAGAAATAGTTATTTTGATAATGAGACGGATAATCTTCCAACAAATGTGGAGAAACTGATATTACAAGATAATCAAGAAGAAGCTCCACTATTAGAGAGAACAATGGATGAAGCTGAACCATACACAATAGAGGTAAATGAGGAAGGTAACTCATCTCTTTCCAAAGATTGGAGGTTTATGCATGCTCATCCTGAAAACTAGATAATTGGTTATGTGTTAGATAAAGTTAGAACTAGATCATCCTATCACCAAATATGTGACAATTTTGCTTTTATTTCTCAATTAGAACCAATTTGCATAGACCAAGCATTAGAAGATGAAAACTGGATTTTAGCTATGCAACAAGAATTGGATCAATTTAAAAGAAATGATGTATGGACTATTGTTCCAAGACCAAACCATCAATTTCTTATAGGAACAAAATGGGTCTTTAGGAACAAACTGGATGAATCAGGAGTTGTGGTGAGAAATAAGCTAAGATTAGTTACATAGAGGTATTGTCAAGAAGAAGGTATTAACTTTAAAGAATCATACATCTTGTTGCAAGGATTAAAGCCATTAGAATGCTTCTTGCATTTACATCGTACATGGATTTCAAGCTATATCAAATGGATGTGAAGAGTGCATTCTTGAATGGTTTCTTTAATGAAGAGGTAAATGTGGAACCCCCTGGGTTTGAAGATCCTCATTATACAAATCATGTATTCAAACTCAAGAAAGCACTATATGGTCTGATTGAAAAAGGTTTTTCAAGAAGTAAAGTAGATATCACTCTCTTCATTAAGCATGCAAAGAATGATATACTTATAGTTTAAATTTATGTTGACAATATAGTATTTGGTGCAACTAATTATAATCTTTGCCAAGAGTTTTCTAAGACTATGCAGGGAGAATTTGAAATAAGCTTGATGAATGAACTCAATTTCTTCTTGGGACTACAAATCAAATAAGAGAAAGAAGGAATCTTCATTCACCAAGTCAAGTATACAAAAGAACTTCTAAAGAAATTCAACATTAAAGATGGTAAAAGATATGAAATACAAATGAGCACCTCAATAAAGATGTACAAAGATGAACGAGATAAATCAGTATATAACAAACTTTATAGAAGTATGATAGGATCATTATTATATTTGACTACAAGTAGACTAGATATAATGTTTAGTGTCTACATGTATGCTAGATTTTAGTCAGATCCCAAAGAGTCATACATAATTGTTGTAAAGAGAATCTTTAGATGCCTTTTAGACACACTAAGCCTCGGTTTATGGTATCTAAAAGGTTTTGATTTTAATTTAATAAGGTACTCAAATGCAGATTTTGCTGGATATAAAGTGGACAGAAAGAGTACTTTAGGATCTTATAAATTTCTAGGAAGCTTGATTATATCATGGTTTTCCAAGAAACAAACATCTATGACATTATCAACAGCTGAAGCATAATATGTAGCAACTGACAGTTGTTGTGCTCAAATCCTTTGGATAAAACAATTATTAAATGATTTTGGCCTTGACTTTGTTGATATCCCTATAAGATGTGACAACACTAGTGCCATAAGTCTGACCAAGAATCTAGTTTTACATTCCAGAACAAAACATATAGAAATTAGGCACTACTTTATCAGAGTTCATGTTAAAAATCATAATATATGTTTAGAATTTGTGCCTACTAAAAATCAATTAGCAGACATCTTTACTAAACCTCTGAAGAAGATAGATTTAGTAAGTTAAGAAAAGAATTAGGTATTTTAAATTCAAATGCTTAACTAGAAACAAATAGAATACCTATATGTTGGAAAATATGTTCCTTATTGATTATTCCAATAAAAAAATTTGCACAAAATGAATAAATTTGAAAATTTGCAACTTTTCGAAGCCTCCTAAACATCCTTCGGACCCTTCGATGATGGACTAAGATGCCTCCAAATAATTCCATAACTACAAAATAAAACTTTGGTATCTCCAAAATTCATTTCATGGCCTTCGAAAGATTATGTGCCTTTGAAGTAAAGCTTCAGAGTCATTGAAATATAACAATCATTGCCTTCGAAATCGCACATCTTTGCTTTAGAGCCTCCGATAGCATTTCAAAGAAACTTATATCCCAAAATCCTATTTAATGTTCAAAAACCTCTGAAAACCTAAAAACCCTTTCTTCAAGCATCCGAAGAACCCCTTTCAAAAAAAAAACCTTCATCTTCCTACATGATTTAAACTCCTTAGCTCAACAAATCTGCCTATCTCATTTTCTCCATCAGTCTTTTTCCAATCTCAGTCTAAAAAACACTCACAACATTCAAAACCCAATTCTCCACTACTACAATGGTGAGAACAAAGGAAACCACCAACTTAGTAGACAGAAAAAGGAAAGAAAGAGAAGAGTATCCAGAACAGAGAGCAGCCAAGAGAGTCAAACCTAAAATAAATACAAGGTAATGTTTTTGAATCACGAGTCTGCTTACTCTAGGTATATGGAAAAATATCATGAGAGGAAAATTATCAAAGGAAGAGTTTTTAGTTTTGATATTTTTGGAGAAAATGACATGAATTTGGATGTGATTGGTTCAGATACCAAGAATAGACAAAATATGTGAGTCTTAGAGACAATTTCTATCCCAGACTTGTGAGAGCTCTTATATGCAACATTAACATTAGAAGAGAGAGATCATGGATAAGAGAAGTAGAAGTAGGTGTATCAATAGATAGTTTGAGAAGGTGTTTTAATCTCCCTCTCCTAGAAGCTAAACCTGAATGGCCAACCAGACAAAGATTGTTTTCTGATTTAGCTGGAGCAGAAATAGATGAGAGAGAGAATTATCTCCACTCCAACCATCTGAGTCTAAATCTTAAACTGGCCTACATGATGGTAATAAACAATTTTATCCAGGAAAGGGAGCCATAGGAGATGTGTCAAAGAAGGATGGAAGAATACTGTGGGCTCTTAAGAATGGAAGAAGAGTGGATCTGGCAAAACTGATGTCAGATCATATTTACTCAATCAAGAGCACTTTAAGATTACCTTTCCCTTATAGAATGAATCTAACCAAGCTAATGAGGGAAGTAAGTCTCAAATTTTTTGAGGAATAAAGAGAATCTCCAAGAGACTCAGACACAATTGATGAGAAGACACAAAAAAGAATAGGTTTCAAGAAAACCTCATAAGGCTGGATCAGTGAAAAGCCAAGAAGAGCAATTCAACTAAAGAGATCTAGACCAGAGCTAGAAGAAGAAGAAGAAAGAATAGTGAGAGAAGAAAACTTAGAATAGAAGACAAGAGAGACTCCAAGAGAAGCAGCAAGAAATGAGGAGTCAGAAGAAATTTTGAGAGAAGAATATAAAATAGCAGCAACAACAACCCCTACCTCCTTCACAACCATAAAATCCCCATCACCCATAAGGTCCACTCCTACTCATCAACCGCCCACACCAACAACTTCATCAATTCCCACTACACAACCCATTTCATTCAACCTAGACGATAGACTGATATATATGGAACACTTTCTATCTATTCTAGCTCTTTAAATGAACAAAATGGATCAAAGACTTAAAAATGTAATGTCATTTATGATCCAGAGAGCTAATAAGATTGATCAACGACTTGACTCTCTAAAATCTCTAGTAGTGTCATTCAGAAGTCAAATATATTACCCTTATTTCTCCTCACGTCTAAATCATTTCTCCTCACCTCCACATCACTTCTCTACAGTCAGAACCAACTCTTCCATCACAATAATGCATTCCCCCACACAGTCTCCTCATCCATCATCTCCTACAATTCCAAAGGTTGCTCAAACTATGAATTAAGCTACTAAAATTACTTCTCCCTCTCCTCCAATACAACCTCCTTCTATTCCACCTTCAAATCTACATGAGAATTACCTTTCCAATCCCCATAGAGCCATTATTAGATATAGAAAGTATACCATCATAGTAGCAATTTTTGAATGGTACTTTATTCCCCAAGGTCTAGACGATGACCTTGGCTTACTGAAAATGATCTCTTTTTGCCAGGAGAACTCTTTCCTGAACGAATTGAACAAATTCTTCCAGAATGGAACTCAACTTTAATTCATCCAAAATGGAAAAGAACTCCAACTCCTTCACAATCTCCTCTAAAACCAACTTTTGATAATCCTGACATTCTCACTAGTATCTCAAATCCAATTAGCATGACATATTCTGAGTATAGGAGTAAGTCAAAAACTAACTCTGAAATTGCTTAGATGTTTCTCTCACAATCTATCATTCTATCCCCTTAGGAATTACCATTCACAAAAATCATAGATACTAACATTTTATATAGGATTCAACTTCTTCCTGATCCACCATTGACTCCAAAGGGCCACAAAATTCAAAATCGAGATAAAGAGTCAATCTTTCAAAAATATTCTGAGAAACTTCTTCACTCACTTCCCATTGTCTAGAAAACTCAGAAATTTATTTCCATCTCCTTTAAGACCTTTCAATAATATTTTCATGATTAAGGAAGAGTTCACATTCTACTCAAATGCCAATCTCCAGGCAATTGCTGATAATCTTCCTCTTTCATATCCTTAACTTAATGATACATCCATCCAATATAGGCTTAGGACAAGATATTCTCAACCATCCTCCTCACCTGAACCTACTCCACCCCCTACTACCAAAACTAAAAAGCCTCCTACAATCCCAAAACCAACAACAATACCAAAATCATCATCTTCTACACCTTCATCTTAGCCATCCTCCTCCAAACCCAAGAGGAAGCCAAAGATTCCACCTCCAAAGGAATACAAAAAGGCTCCTCTCTCTAGAATAATCATGTACCATCAAGAGTACACAACCCAAATGAATGCCAATATAGAGGCCTTCTTAAAAGGGACTCCTGTAGCCTTTTCTGAGTTGCTAGATCCATAATTTAGAGAATTTATTGATTGTATTTATGTTTCTAATTATAGACCCATAGCATACACCTATGAACCCCCTTCAGCAACCCTAAAGGATCCATCTTTCATTCGACCCCCTCTACCAAAAAGACCCAAGTCATCTCCTAAACCATCAACTTTTCTACCTAAACCTGAAACCTTTTTTAAGACCTATAACAAAAAGCTCAAACCATCCTACTGATTTTGATGCCTCTACTTTATTTTTTTTCTCTAATGTATATTTTTTTGTATTTTTTTGTATATCCTTTGTGCAGAATTTTGTATATATGACACTTTGATCATGTTTTGTATTTGAAAATTTTGTACCATGACAAGTTATGTATGTGTACATTTTGGTCATGAAAGGATATGAATATTCCTTTTATTTCTTTCCACCTTTTTGATTATGACAAAAAGGGGGAGAAAATATAATGAATGTAATTAAATTTTTTTATGAAATATAGTTGAAATTCTATGCACCCATTTAGGGTGAGTTGCACTGAATTAATAGACTTTCATTGAAACTCATGCAATTAAGTTGCTTCAAGTTCATTGTTAGATAAGTTTTGAAAGGTAGATCACTCAGTGTTTTGTCATCATCAAAAAGGGGGAGAATGTTGAACATTTACAACTTGATTTTGATGATGAACGCAAAAACATAAGTGAAACATTAAGGTCCTAACAATTCATTTTCAAGCATTTTGCAAAAATATTTTTCAACACTTAACTTGAGAATGATCTTCATGATGATCAAAGGAAAAAACTAAGTAAATGCTCAAGAAATTTAAGTATATAAATCACAAATATACTTAAAAGAAGAAAATAGAAAGTTCAAAGTTTCAAAAAAACTTCGGAGTCAACTTGGGGTTTAAACTTCATCCCTTCGGAGTTGATGCACTTCAAAGACAAGGGGCGAACTCTTTGGAGTTGCTCATGCATTTTAGAGATAGGAGATTAACTCTTTAGAGTCACAAAATCACAAATGTTGGAGTCAAGCAAAGGCCCTTTATAACCATTGGAAAGTTTCAGAGATAAAGCAATGATCTTTTGGAATCACAAAATCACCATTGTCGAATTCAGCAAAAATTCTTGGAGCCACTAAAGCACTTCGAAGCCAGAGGAAAATAACTTCAAAGTGATGCTATTACTTTGGAGTCAAGAGCTTAGATACTTCGGAGTTAGTTAACTCACTTTAGAGTCATGGGCTTACAAGCTTCAGAGTTAAGTTAATTACTTCAGAGTTAATCAAGTTGCTTCAGAGTTACAAACTCAAAATCTTTGAAGATAGTTAAAGCACCTCGGAGTCAAGAGCTTACAAGCTTGGGGGCTAAGTCAAGTTCTTCGGAGTCAACAAAGCATTTTGGGGATAATGAATGACAACCTTCAAAGTTAAAAAAACACTCTTCAATAAATATGACTTGTCGGAGTTAGAAAATAAGCACTTCAGAGTTCAAAGTTAGTTTTCTTGGAGTCACTGAATATTTACTTCGAAGATAGAAACATTTCAAAGTTTGGATTCAATTCCTTTGGAGTCAGCCTCCACAGTGTTGAGTCATTTTGGTCATACTACTTTGGATCCCATGCAACATATCTTTGGAGCATCCATAGATATGGAAATGTGTGAAGTGCGTAGAGATACTACCTACCACTTAAACTTCAGAGGATATAAAGTTAATCATAGCCTCCGAAATCTCGCTAAAAGTTCAACGGTTATAAATTCAAATGGTTCTCAGTATCTAATGATTCTCACCTACCACAGCAGAGAAAGTCAAAGATATCAAATATAAAAGAAGTTAAGTGAGAACAAAGAAGATAATAGTTTCACACTGAAAAACAAGAGAGAGCATTGTTGGCTTTCATATAAGGATACACGATCATAAGTAATATATATGAGGTAAGTTGAATATTGTTCCCATGAGGAAGTAGGTTGTTACACACTAAGTACCAAACTTGTATCAAAGCAGTAATATTTGATTGAATAAATTTTTGTAGATGATACAAAAACTAAATATGAATAAACAATGAAGTTGACAAATTATAAGAGCAAAAAAAGAAATATCAATGGATGAAATATCTAGGAATTCAATTTCACCTAACAAATCCACTTGTATTAATGAATTGCATTGAGTAAATTAGCTTGCCACTCATTGTTAATCAGAAGCATTGAAGTATCTACCACCCTTTCTCAAGTGATATGGTAGTTGTTCCTATTGAAGTTACCTACTATGCCTCCATGTAGATCTAAATCAATAAACCCATAAAGTTTAGACATCCATTATAATATATGCGCTCACAAGGTCATACTCATACGGATTGCACATGTACAATGGCTATCTCTAGACTTCATTGCTTCATATGTTCTTCAATTCAAGAGTCTATTCCTAATTTACCTCTCTCAAGTATAAATTAGGAATCTCAGTTCATGCACATGGTAGCTAAGAACATACATGCACTAAACTTAGAAAAGGAGAAACAATGAGGAAGAAGATAATTTAACTCAAAAAATCAAACATCAACACAAGCTTCATTGCTAAGATCCATTTATCCCTAGGTAAAAAAAAAAATTAAAACATCATATTTGAATTAAAACCAACTGAGTAATTGATAAACATTATCATATTCCAAGCTTGAATGTTGATTCAAAAATAAAAGTTAAAATAGAAAGAAAATAGAATATTTAGGTTGTAGTAGCTTTTGCAGCTTTCTCCAATGTTCTTCTTACTCTAAGCTCTTTTCCTCACCCAACTCTCTCTCCCAACTATGTTATGGATGTCTCATTAAAAAACCTAAGTAGCAGGGTTTTAGTAGAACTCCTCCATGAATTATAATGCTTCTACATATAAAGATCCTCTTTTAATAATAACTTAGTATTTTCCAATAAAAGTATAACTTCCCAACATTACAATGCATAAAAATAGAAGTTCTCAAAATAACTAAGTTGTTGTGTATCCTAGGTTCTAAAAATTGTAACACAATCTTGAGCCTAAAAATCAGCTCCCAATAATACTTTGCAGTTCGCTTGTCTTATACTTTTAAATTTGCAATATCTAACACATAGAAAAATAACTAAATTTATGCACTTTTAATTTGAAGCTTTAATTTCAAACTTTATTTCTTGTTAGGTTGCTTTGGAGGCACTA